>QJOA01000164.1:0-113646 GCA_004155915.1 Monosporascus sp. CRB-9-2 | reverse complement strand
CGGAGCCGGGACGCAGACACAGCAGGCGCAGGCGCAGATGCAGATGCAGATGCAGGCGGCGGCGGCGGCGGCGGCGCAACAGAGGGCGCAGCGGATCGGCGTCGCTGCTGCTACTGCGGCGCCGCCACTACCCCAAGCGCAGCAGCAGCCACAGCCACAGCCATCACACGCGCACGCGCACGCGCACCAGACGAGGAGGACGGCGTCGCGGCAGGGCAGCGAGCCCGCCCCGTCCCTGCCCCAGCCGCCGCCGCCGCCGCAGACGCAACAACAACAACAACAACATCTACAACAACAGGGCCGCGTGACGCGGAGCCGCGACGAGCGGATCGTCGGGACTACTACCGCTTCTTCTGCTTCCTCTTCCTCCTTTACGGGCGGCGGCGGCGGTGGTGGTGCGGGGGCCGGGGAGAGAGCGGGGACCGGAGGCGCGGCGCGGCGGCGGTAGGACGGCCGGCTGCGGCGGTTTCGGATCGGGGGACCTCGCCTGCTCTGATCCGGGGTGGTGTGGTGGGGCTGCCTTGCTTTGCCTTGCCTGCCTTGCTCCCTCCGGAAAGACAGAACCGGATCAACTGGCTCCCCTCTTTCTCTTTTTTTTCCTTCCGCGGGTCTACCCCGGGCGAGGCGGCCGTCTGAAGGGGGGGGGGAAACCCGTGCGGCGCAGAACGCGCTCGCGCTCGGATACCGGATGGGGTACGCTTTCGATTACCCGCGGTCGCGGCGCCGGCGGCTCGTATTGTGTCGTAAACATGTTTCGGAGGGGCGATGCGCGCTTGTGACTGTCTCGGATCCGGGCGATCGAGCGGGGGCAGGCGTTTGTGGTTGAGGGGCGGTTGAGGCGCTGCGGATTATTGTCGAGTCAAGTGTTCGAATACGTGCGGCTTGTGTGTATGGGGGACGTGATGATATTGTGCATCGGAAGGGCATGCGAGGCATGATTGCAAGCAGCAGCGATTTGGATTTCAAAGCATACATGGATGAAATAGCATGAACACGCATAGCGGAGCACGGCAAGCGAACCAAGTTTGCATCACGGCTTAGATAGGGGGAAAGGGGAAAAAAAAAAACCTATCTAGTTGAGCGAGCGTCAACGAAGGAAACGCGGACTCGTATTATCTTCAGCGGCGTCGAAGCGTACTTGAATCACCGTTGCGCAACGTCTTCTCTTAATCGAACCATACCTCTTCTGTATTGACAATTTGCTCACTGCAGAATCCGAACCGCGCTATAAGTGGTACTACTATACAACAAGCCCTCCTACCAGGCAGGAACCCCCCCCTTTCTGAGACGTGCGAATCTGTGCCACTACTACCAACGAATAAATAAGGTCACAATTAACGGCGTGCCGTCCATGGATTAGGCTCTGAGGCCGCCAACCGTAAATCGACGCGCTTTTTCTTGATGTGTGGAAAATCCCCATACCGCAAAACGCCAATGCTATGCAAATTCAAACGCATACCACACTCCATGCTTCTTTGGTTTTTGTGTGCCCGAGGGAACCTAGGATGAAGTCGGGGGATCACGGAAACCAACCAATCCATCGCACGATCTCCGTAGGAGAGAACTGATTACGAATCGGACTCGAGTGACGCGTCAGGGGCTAAGCTCCAAAATTGAACATCCGATCTCAACGAAATGCCACCTTCACACTACTGCTGCGAAGAAGGCTTGATCTTGATCTTGAGTTTCGTAGGAGCCTTTGGCGCAGAAGCTGAAGAGGCATCCTTAGGCTGAGAATGGGGTGCCGACGGCGGAGGGTGATGCGGCGCAGACGGTAGCGGCTTGCGCATATCAGGAAGGGGCTTCCGAGACGGATCCGGGAGGGGTTTCCGCGGCTTGCCGTCCTTGCTTGACTGCGACAGCGTCTGCGATGTTTTGGAGGTGGAGGAAAGCGTGCTCGATGCCTGCGAGGCGGTCAGGGGCGGGGATGAGGAAGGCATAGTGTTGTTCTTAGTAATTGCCGCTGCGGGAGACGAAGGGCTGCCTGGAACTCGTGGGCTGTTGTTCGGCTTCTGCTCCGTGATGTTCTTAGGAGTAGCCCGGATCGAGCCAGAAACCGGCGGGCTTGGCCGTCGCCGTAGCTTATCCCAAGCGCTGAATTGGAGTTTCACCAGTTTCCTCGGCTTAGCCTTCTGGAGGCGCTCCAGAGCGCTGATGGGAATTTTCGAGGTGTTGAGCTTGACAATCTTAGTAGGACGGCCACTCTCGCTCTCGGTACTGGCACGTTTCGGCGGCTTGGGAATCTTTGGAAGCGATGGCGTGATGTTTCCGTTGGTCTTAGGGGCAGTAGCCTTCGACTCCGCTTGCGGGAGCTCGACAGTAGGCCGCAAAGGCGTCTGGACAGAAATGCTGTCACGCTGCGATCCGGTAGTGGATGGACTTCCGGCCTTAATTGTGGGAGTGGCGGTCCGAGGCTTCGCGGCACTGACCGAGGCCTTCGGTGCAGATACCTTCGGCGCAACAGGAGCTGGTTTTGGTGCGGCACTAGGAACAGAGACCTTTGGCGGTGCAGCGACTAGCGGCGCCGCAGGCTCGGAAACAGTAGGTGTGGGGGGCTTCCCACTGCTAAAGCTAGGAGCTCTATTGAGGTTTAGAGTAATCGTTCGTTTGGGTTCAGGCTTCGGAGGCGGCGGTAGCGCTGGGGCGTCGTACTTCTTGCGAGACCTCACCCTAAAATGTCGCTTGAAGTTGACAACGCACTTGTTGCGGCTCCTTTCACCGCGTGTCACGGTCCAGTATGTCGGGTATTTGAACGTGATTGGGAATGAATAGTCTTCGTCGATTAGGATAGAGCACAACTCTAGAAGGTTGATTCGTTCCGCAACAGTCAAGACGGGAGAGTCCAAAGCGTTCCAAATAGCTTCCGGCAACTGTTCGTCGTCCCTGAACTCGTCCTTTAGAGCTGTCAGGGCAGATGTTAAGTCCTCCCTGCGGGCCTTTTTCTTCTGTATTGCATCCTGGTCCGTACTCTCTTGTTCCACAATCAGGCCATCCTCCACTGGTTGCTGCGGCGTCTTGTCCTCTACCACATGCTCACCAAACGCAACGCCTGCGAGACCACGACACAGAACCTTGAACAGCCGGTCCCGGACGAATGGAGAAGTGTCCGTACTGAGCAACGACAGAAAGAAACGAAGGAAGGATGGGGATTTCAGTGTCCCAAGCTCTACTAACGCCTCGCACGCTTTTATGCGAACGAGATCGGCAGTTCCGTCTTGGAGATATTGTACGAATACGATTGGATTAGGAGGCATGACCTTCGCTTTCATCAATAGGCAGAGAGCCTCGAGAGCCGCGACGGTGAAGCAGTTTTGATAAGACGGCGAGTATTCGTCCATCCTGCGATACCGTTCGATTTCGTCGCGGGCTAGCTCTCGAAACTCTTGAGGCTCCGTATCTATTGGCTCTTCCTCGTCATCGGCGTCCCCGAACGTCATAGACATAGACATGTTCTGCTTGGCTTTCTTCTCATCCGGGAGCTGGCATATTGCGAGAGCCTTTATCAACCTGCAAATGTAGAGTTGATCGGAGTAGACATTGTCCGAGTTATTGTTTGCCTGGAGTTGCTCGAGAATGAACCGCCGTGCTTCCCTGGGACAATGTCCGTCGTCTCCTCGAATGCGAGCAACTGCTTCTGGAATGGCGCGCTGCACAAAGTATTGTCTCTTGTCTGCGAAGTTATTAGGACGCGGTGTAAATGTCCCAGGGCGGCAGAAGAAGTGCTGGAACGTCTTCTGAAGATGAACCAGTCCTATCCAGTTCAAGCTCTTCACAGCGTGTCGGGGAAGCACATCGACTGCCATCGTACGGATCCCGTGGAAGTATGTTTTGTCCACTATAGTCCGGGTGAGGATTGTCGAGACTAGGGGGTGCGGGCCCACTAGAGGGAAGCTCCGGTCGAGATACAGCATCGAGTCTTGTTGTGCAACAACGTCGCGATCCTGCTGCAGTTGGGAAACGTACATGTAGGGCGGAAGGTTGGTCTTCATGTCACAGACCCATTCGAAATCAGCATCCATGCGGATCCACTCGTAAGACTCTTGGTCCATCTTGGCTTCTGTCTCCTCGTCCCAGTCCCTAAGAGTCCATTCGTCCATCTCGTCCGGGTGTTGTAGAACGTCACCAAGAAAGTGAACCTGCTGCATTTCTTCCTGACCATCCTCATTGCCCTTGGCATTTCCAGCCATTTGTCTTTCCCGCTGACGTCGATTCCTCTTAAGTCTCTTGTATTTCGTGTTGTACGGGATTTCAAACTTTGCGGACTTGGCCTGGTCTTCCCGGATATCTACTATGTGTTCGTAGGGTGTGCCGTCGGCCTCGTGGATCCTAATCGTCATAGGGCCAGTGAAGCAGTGATGCAGCTCCGCGGCGTACACCTCGTTCTTCTCTTCCCTCACCTCCCTCCAGAAATCATGTTTGAGAAGGGGCCTCTTCTTTGCCGCCGCGATGTCTTGCACTTGTCGAATGGTCATCTCCACACATAGCCTCTTCTTATTAAATCGCTGGTAAACATCAAATCGAGGACAGCCAGAGCCAGTGATCCATTGGCTCCAGAAGCTGTCCAACCTGTTCCCGCCCGTCTTCTCACAAGCTTTCCGGAAATGCTCCGACATCAACACCTCGTCGGATGCTTGCACGGTCGTGTTAGCCTTGCCAACCATCTTGGATATGATCCTCGTAAGACCCGCCGAGCTGGATGATTTAGAAAGTCGCCTGTCGAGAATGAAAAGCACGAGGGGCGCCTTCAGGTTCATGAATTCAACTTCGAAATCACCCAGGTAAAGGTGTTCGCCAAGGTCCTGGAGCGATGGACGGCCTATATCGAGCTGGACAAGCCTGTCCGCCCTCTCCTTCATTCGAAACCTGAATTCGTTGGTGCCACATAGAAACTTGACAAACTGGTCCGTCATGAACCATGCTATGCCCACAATGAGCCAAATGTCCGATTTCTGGTTGGGTACGACGTTGACTCCGAACCATTGGCTTGCCAGGGCGTGGACGAGGATCCTTATAGTGTCTACTTCGAAATCAATGATTTCTCGGGGGTAAAGAAGCTTGCTGCTGCAGAGGGAAAAGGCGCACAAGGAGACTGTATCCTCGACCATGTCGTCAACGAAGCAGACCTTGTAGCTTTCAAACGGATACCGGCCAAACGTGAGGACGAAGTAGTCTACCGCCGTGACGATCGCAGCACATGTATTTCTGACCTCTTCAGCTCGGCCTGGGAGACAGTATCCATGGACTTTGGCGGCGCTAACGCCAAGCTTCACATCGTCCTCCTCAGTTCGGAACTCGGACCACAAGTCAACGTGTTCGAACGGACCCACAGCGAAACCCACGTGCTTCGCCGCCTTGTTCTTGTCTATCTCGAAAGTCATGGTCCTCTTGGTCTCGTCCTCCGTGATCGTCTCATTAGTTAAGAACCCCGAGCACACGACAGTCATTTCCAGGAGCTTGTCCTCTTCCGTAAGCGAGTAATGGGAACGCGCGGTTCCATCTTCGCCGTGTTTCCTCTTGCGGCTCCCATTCGCAACGGTGGAGCTCTTAAAATGCTGTTGCGTAGCAAGTGCCTGATGGAAAGCGTCGCCGACGGTGCGGGGACAGGTAATGGAGATTTTCCACGAGTTACGGCTTCCAGGATCATCGATGCATGGAAAGATGGAGCATGCCGTCCCGGGCTCAGAGGAGTGGCGCGTATAGACATGTGGATATCGAGAGTCGGCCTCCTCAACGCCGACGAAATGCAACCCGTCGGCAGAGTTTCGAAGCCTGAAAGGGACGCTCACTGTGCACATGGATATCGAGCCATCGGGGTTGATACTGTGGTCTGTCGGGTCGGACTTGTTGGCATCTCTATTCTTCAGGCGTATATCCTTACCGCTCGGTAGTTGCACGCGGACGTTACCATGGAGGGGTGTACAACACTTTATGTCGTGGTCCAACGCGGAGACTTCTGTGCGTTTATGGTGTAAGAGCGGCGTCATGCGGCTTTTCCTAAGACCCCATTGCGCCGCGGACCATCGGTAGTTATCCGGTGTCTTTATCCAGTTGCACGGGTCTTTATAAGATGCCTCTACTTCGCAGTTAGACACTCTGATTTTCCTGACATCGATATCGCACTGTCGAGCGTCGATGAAGACTTCAGACACATCGCCAATGAGCGCGATGGTGAGGTTGGACGTTCCGAAAACGGCCTTTTCCCGAAAATCGATCTCAAGGTCGACCGACTGCTTGAAGACCACGTAAGAGCGTGGGGGAGTGTTGTCGACAGGAAGTTCGGCCGCGGGCGGAAGAGCGTTTGCGTCCACTTCGGGCGCAGGCTCCGGCTCCACGACACCAGGCATCTTGGGCGCTGGCGAAGCCGTAATCGCGTCAAGGTTGCGTAGTCATGAGTGATAGCGGCGCAAAGTCCGTGGATGCCGTGGGCGGAGGCTGGGTAATTATTTGACAGCGGAGAGGATATCAAAGCGGGGTACGCGGCGCTGGTCTCGAGGTCAAGGCGACCGAGCCCAAATGAAGATGGAGGCGTAGGTGTAGGTTGGGTCGAAAACGCAGGGTCGCTGGTCTGGATGGGGTTTCCGAAGATAGCTGCCAGAAGTCGGTATCACTACGAGAACGGAAGGAGCATAATTGACGAGCGCTCTGATTAAAGACAAAGATAGCTCGTGCCTCCGACGGGGGGTTGTCAGGTCGAGAAGTGTGGAAGAATCTAAAATGGCAGGGCAGCGTCGTAAAGGTTCGGTATGAAGAGATAAAGTGAATAAATAGCTTCCTTGATATGAGGTAGGCGCGGAGGGCTTGACTTCACGCTGATGGATAAGGCTAGACTAGTAGGTACGTATCAAAGTAGTTATGTTAGTAGATTACCTAAGCGGACTAGATACACATGTACCTAACTCGGTGAAGCTTTTTCTGCGCGTAAGCCACATCCCTAGCCACTTCCGAGCTCGGCCCCATACCTGCAGGTTGCTTCTAGTCCTTGTAAGGTACAGGTAGCTCTCCAGCTACATCTGTAGATAGGTACCTCGGTATCGTCGAAGTTCATGACCTCAATGCACATGTAGATATTTCATGGGGAATACTCGGAGTACAGGCAATGGGTATTCGTTTGCTTAGACTGCAGTCCGCTAACAAAAAACGTCTATGCATTATGTCTATGCACCACGTCGAATCTTAATCACAAGGGCGGTCACCCATGAAACCTACGCAGTATGTAGCCGGGCGACATTACCTTTAAACGAACCATAACCCTCTTACCAACCCATCCATATCTTATGCCGCAATCGCCAATTTCAAAGGCGTAAACAAGTATTAACGCCTTACCAGATGTAAGCATACCGTGTTACAAGTCCCCCCTAGCCATGCCTGCCTTCGCGCCTGGCTCGGCGTTTCTGTCTGGCATGCGCTTTCAGGGTTTCGGGATCGCGATACTCTTCCGGTAGTTCGAAGTCGGCGTCAGGGGTATCTGGTACGGGATGACCCCAAGCCATTGCCGTACGTCCTCTGCGTCGTCTGTTATTGAGTGCCGCGTCTCGCTGATGTCTTTTTGCGAAGAAAGAGGTGAACTCCCTAGCCACATAGGGTTCTGGCGGCCACGCGGGAAGCTCACCCCGCGGTCGCTTGATGTCTGATGCCGTATAACTGGCTCGTGCAGAAGCTTCCTCGTTAAGCTGTTTCGCAATGGACGCGTCAACATCACTGTAGTCGGGAGGGTCGCCGTCGCTGACGCTGTCGGAAATTTCCTCCTCGTCCCGTTTGCACATGTCCACATCCTCATCCGCATCCCGTCCGCCTCCCTTCGTCTCATCTTGCTCCTTTTCCGAGTTGCCTCCGTCTTCATGGGCTTCGTCTTCGTCTTCCTCTTCATCCTCGTCCTGCTGCTGCTCAGCTTCCTCTGCCATAGCGCGCTCCTTCTCGAGTTTGCGTTTCTTCTCCTCTTGACTCCATAATCGAAACTTCTCTAGGATCGCTTGACAACCCTTGATGAAGTGATCTCGCGCAGGTTCGAACGTCTTCTTTCTACTCTCAGTGACTCCATTGACGCCCATAGTTCTCAGCCAGTCGTGGCCTTGGAGCTCGTTGAGCAGTCGAATGACCTGGTCCTTCTCATGTTGTGCGCGGCCCTTCTCGGTATTTCGGATCGACTTCTCGAGCCTCTCGGCTTTCTTGTGAGCGGGTTGGAAATAGGAGTCTGGTAAGGGATCCTCGACATTGTTGCCTTTGTATCTTGCCTCAAGGAAGGCGAAATCAATTCGCTGAGAGTCGAAGAGCTCGGTAAACAGATTGTGGCCATAGTGCCGTACAGGTATTGATATAGGGCCTTGTGCGCTCGCTTTCAGAGAAGAGTGGGGTGGTTGGACATGACGACTCAACTCCGCATCTGGAGGCGGAGGCGGAGGCGGAGGTCGGTTATCCTGGGGAAAGCGGATGTCGGTATCGATAACGATAATAGGGGTATCAAGATTGAGGATGTCTGCACAGTGTGAGCAATCGCCTATTCGAACCGAGGTGCACGGGATGATGAACGAGTCAAGCGAGAGGATTACTTCGGTAGAACAGGAGGTGCAATGAAAAAGAAGACGAAAAAAATAAAAAAAGTAGAAAAATATGACTTCAGATATCGAGCACTTACGCTGTTCCTTGGGATCATTGCCGATCACTTCATCATAATCGGGGAAATATGCCGACAATTCACTCTTGAAGCGAGTGGCCTCCTGGGAACGCAGCTTCCGACCGGATTGCGCTGTTGCAGAGCTGGCGTCGGCTGCACTTGGTTGTAATCTGTCCAACTCGTGTCTAATGCCATTCTTGAGTTTTGATTGATGTTTCGTAAGGGTCGATTGAGAGTTTGCAGCCGTATTGAGAGTTTTCTTAGTCTGTTTTTGTTGGAAATTCTGAGGTGGACGTGGTGGTGGCGGCGATGGAGGTGATGGGGGGGATACGAGGGGGTTCTCAGGTTTTGCTACGGTCGGCTTTGGCTGCTGATGCTGCTGCTGCTGATGCACCCTCGTGGGGATTTGGGTTGGTTGCACAGCGATCGTTTTCGGGAGAGTCTTGGGCCTTGCCAGAATTTCGACTGCTATTCGAGGCCTTTTCGACCTCAGAGCGTCATAATTCGAGTCGATGGGATTGAGGGGACGCTTCATCCGACCGGAATTGAGATTGGGTTGTTGAAGACGGCTCTGGCTCGGGTGCGAGCTGACGGTGCGCGTCCTGGTCATATTGTTGTTGTTATGTGTCGCGATCTTCTGTCCATGTCCAGGTCCAGTGTGACCAATGCTATTATCATTACCGCTGCCTGTACCGGCATTACCGGTAGCGGGGAATTAGCAGGGGAGGCGACTGTGTGCGGAGTGGAGCGGGCACGGTGTTGTTACGGGTTCTGCAGTGGGCGGTACTGCGATGCGCGTGAGTGCTGATTCGCTTCAACTCGTCGCGAAGCAGTCGCAAATGACATAGTGGTCATCTTGAGGATGATACAGTAGGCACTTACCAAAGAATGGTTCAACTTGCTGCTTCTGATAAGGCCGATTGATTATCGCAACGTGAGATGTACAGTTAGTTTTGGGCGTCTTAAGATGAGTTCGCGGGTGAGCAGTGTTGAAAGTTTTTGCCCTGATCTGTCCGTCATCAATTGACGGATTAATCAAGCTTTTTAGTCGAAGCCTTACATAGTATGGACGGTACAAAAGGAACTCCATACAGTGTTAGTTCCACTGTATTTTCATGAGCCCGGATATACTACAAGTGCTAATTGACTCCAGGCCTTTTATAGCAATACGCTCTCATTTCAGTTCACTTACCCTATGAACCACAGTATAATACATGTCGGCAGCACCCAGCCAGCCCAGCTTTGAACTCCACGGCCGCCTGAACTTACCTAGATACATTAGGAAGCTACCTATGTATAGCTGTATATATATAGAGGTGGTTCTCAATGTGCCACTTCTTTGCTGTTCATACTTCCAAGAGAAAATACTTGTTTGAAATCTAGCAGGATGCTCGAGCTGATATAAAAGAGAGTATTTCAAAGACTTACAGGTAATTGCTAACCCAGACTTCCAAATGTCAAGGGCAACGACGCGTTAGCTATCTGGATATCTCCTATGGTCTTACCTACACGTACCTAGGTAGGTAATACTAAACTGTTACCGGAGAGTCGGCTCATTCGTGGCCTTCCGAGATCCTGCTTCTACCAAGACTGGTTGGCAGGCAACTCGGGAACAATATGCAACATCCAAACCAAAATCCGGCATTCGGTCTCGAGTTTTACGGGTTTCGTTAGAGCTAAGCCTTCTCTGCCTTCGGATCCCCCCTTCTTTGCTATAGAACCCACCTTCCCCTCCACTAATTGTTTTGCTTCTTAGGAGGGGTGCTTTGTAAGAACTGCCACCACAAGACAGTGACTCACCAACAATAGCATGAACCTCTACTATTAGTTACGTCACACTTGGGCTTGCAGGTCGTAGGGACACAGGGAAAGCTCATCTGAATCCTGCCCGAAGGTTAGGTACGTAGCTATCTACTGTATACCCTCTGACGCTCGTGCTCCATATAAGCCCAGACAGACTGCGCGGGCTATTATTACCTACTTATGGTTCCTAGGTATATAAAATCCACGAGATTTGTATCACCGTTGGGTCGGCTGAACTGGCTGAACACCAATTCGTGCCACCATCTCGAGCTGTGGCTAGGCTCTTGCTTACTTATCGATCTCTGGGCGGATTCGAAAACCAATGGATGCCTTTATCTTCAATGAGCCGACAGGAGACCTTACCTAATAAGCCAGCCCAGGCTATTATTATGCTTCTAAAGCATATGCAGACACATACGCGTAACTTATAGCCCGATGTGATGTCTTGTCAGTATATCCAGCGGGAGAGAAAATGGCCAAACAACTGCCCGCACCACCTCAAAACGCTCGAGGCCCAATTATTCCATCAGCGGTAACGCCAACATCTGGCTTAACGCCGTCACTGACGCTACCGCCAAGGCGACCATCGTCACCGAGCCCGCCCCATCCCGTAACCCCTCGGTCTCTGCCGATCACCCCACCTACCTCTCCCGGCTCACATGTAAAATCCCGGGCCTCCCTCGACACAAACATCTCTCATCGCAGTCACCAGGAGTATCTGGATTCGTTGCAGCCTCCGTCTAGCGAGGAGTTCGCGCGCCTCGCCAGGGTGCAAGAGGAACGCGAGAAGCAACACAGGCACCGCGATCACGAGCTGCAGCGGCAGAACAGGATCAATGCGTGGCAGAGTATGGAAGCTCGGAGGGACTTCATGGCAACAAAAGCTGACGAGAAACATCACCGTCGTTCTTCAGTTTTCAGACGCCGACATTCAGAGGGCACGGATAACTCTGCAGACAAGACAGAGAGAGGTGCCGATGGTGAGGTTATCAGGTCGAAAGCGGCCACGGTGATCCAGAAGAACTACCGAGGGTATCGCACACGGCGCGAGATGCAAGGACACGGACTTACCGCGAGCACCAGGTGGTCGCACGCCATCAAAGATGCACGGTGGCGGGAGATGACTAAACCCCGAGCTAGAAGTGAAACAATGTCTAGCCTCGGAAGCGGGAGCGTGAGTACCAGTAGATCGGCCGCAAGACAAAAGTGGAGCAAGGCGGCCATGATCGCGCGGCGTGCTGGCGCAGATGAGGATTCTTCACATTCAACTAAATGTAGTTCAGAGTCATCTTCCGAGGACGAAGATTTTGATGCGTTGACGCCAGAGCAGAAAGAGAAGATGTTGAAGGCGAAGGAGAAGAGAAAGATGCACGCAAGGGTGATGGGACTGCAGTATTTCCTGGAGATGGTCGACGTCAAACATCGCTATGGATCAAATCTCCGAACCTACCATGAAGAATGGATAAGATCTGACACTAAAGAGAACTTCTTCTACTGGTTGGACTATGGTGAGGGCAGAAACCTAGACCTGGCAGCCTGCCCGAGAGAACGGCTGGATCGGGAGCAAGTCCGGTATCTCAGCCGAGAAGAAAGGCAATACTACCTGGTTAGCGTGGACGGAGAAGGACGATTAGTCTGGGCAAAGAACGGCGTTCGAATCGATACGACGGAGGAGTGGAAGGACAGCATTTACGGCATTGTTCCAGTGGATGATCCCACGCCGGCATTTGCTCCTGGCGTCGAAACCCACGTGCAATCCAAACCGAGTCGAGACGCACGCCCGGAGCCTCATGATCATTCAAGTACTGACTCGGCTTCGGCCTCTTCCCGCGAGTCCAGGCTCGAAGCTGCCATGGCCGCGAAGTACGCAAATACGGAATTCCATGAAGCGAAGGGCGTGAAGAAAATACGGCACGTGTCGGCCGCCACCATCTTCAACAAGTTGCTACGCAAGTCGGTGCGCAAGAATACCTGGATTTTCGTCGCGGACACGTCGTTCCGTCTTTACGTCGGCATGAAAAACAGCGGCGCATTCCAGCACAGCTCGTTCCTACACGGCTCGCGGATCTCCGCGGCGGGCCTCATCAAGATAAAGAACGGTCGCCTGGCCAGCCTCTCGCCCCTGTCGGGCCACTACCGCCCGCCAGCCTCCAATTTCCGTGCCTTCGTGCACAATCTGGAGGACGCGGGGGTCGACATGAGCCACGTGAGCATCAGCAAGTCCTACGCCGTGCTCGTGGGGCTCGAGGCGTACGTGAAGACGAAGAAGAAGGGCAAGGAGTTGGTCGAGAGACTATCCCACCGGAAACTGAAAATGCTGCATCCGGAAGAGGCCGCCGAGAGGGAAGAGGCGCTGAAGGACAAGAGCGAGAGCGCCGCTAGGGAACGCGATGTCCTGGAGAAGCAGAGGGAAGAAGAGGAAGTCGCCCGTGCGGAGAACAAGGCCACGGCCAGGTTCCTGCAGAGGCTGGGGTTCCGACCCAGCACGCCGGGGAGACAGAATCCTAACGACGACGTCGGTCATCCGGAACATGAACCGAATGATTCATAAGTAGCGATCAATTGTATGTTAAACGGCAATGCTTACAGCTGCTTAGAGAATGCCGCTGGATAAAGTTGATTCTTCGTTTCGAACTTACTTGATACCCCTGACGCTGGGCTTCCCAACGATAACTCGGATTTGCTCGGAGTTGGGGGGTATACCGTTTATCGTTGAACGAGCTTGATATATGCATCGCGATTTGAAGACCCTTCCCATGCGGCGGATACCCTTTGGATTATGAACCTACAACAAGCATAGTATAATTTCTAAATATAATACATATCGCACGACCATTCGAATCTTGATGGCATGCTTTTCCTCATCTAGCATCTGTGATGCAACCAAACACGTAGTTGGCTAATGCAACCTGTACTATATCCAGATCTCACCACGGAAGCTCGAGTTCTGGAAAAATAACCGAGCAAAGTGTTGGTTTATAATTAGCCGGCCAATAGACGATATTGGATCTGGCTATGTACTTGTACTTCCCGACACCAATACAGCCCCAGAACAATGCTACCCACGGTTGCGGCTTACGGCTGCTCTCTAGCGACATACCTAGAAACGGCACTGTTACATTGCCCGAGGAGCTTAGATAGCCATGAATCCATACTACTACATCTCCGCACGTAAGATTTGGCTAGCCAGTTATTAACCTAGGTCGTCCCAAGATCAGGAACTCTCCCAGAATCGCCGCTTACCTAGCTGCGGCTTTCCTCATCTAGAGCTACATATACCTACGAGTCTTCCAAAGCGCCGCAGCTGGAGATAAAACCACAACTTAAGCCCATGATACGCACCACCCGTCCGCTTCTTATCTTGGGGCCTCCTTGATCTCGGCCGCGAGCATTCATGCAGCCACATGGAACTGCGACCCTAGAACCTGTTCTTCGCGGGAGAACAAGGCTAGGTCGGCCAAAGGCCCTGCTTCGCACGCCGGAAGGTGGAACCCGCTTGAAGTCTCTGGGTGGTCGAACCGGTTCATGTTGGTTGCGCCCGGCATGAAGGGTGGTCAGAAAGGGCATGGGCACCAATGGAAATTGGTATCTACTGCAGACCATCTGCGCCTCGACTCCACCTTTCCAACGCGAATATTGCCCCGTGGTGCAAGGTGCATGTCTAGCCCGGTGATGAGCTCCGACTACATGCAGCTCACGGAGCTAGTTAGTTGGGGGCCGTGCCGTCGACCAGCCGCCGATGTGTAGCCTCGGGCACCGTGCATACGGGATAAGTCACTGAAGTCCTATAATACCGGCTGATGGAAATGCATATTTACTGACACGAAACGCCCTTGCGATGTTACGTTTCCTAGTCGATCCGAGACACTGTCGCAGGCTACGCCATTCCTCCGCCTGGCATTCTACAGACAGACAGTCCTATTATCAGACAAGGTAATCAATCATGGCTTATGCTCCTGTCCCCGATCAGGGCCTAGGGACCCATCCAACCTCGTCCAACTTCCAGGCCCCCGATCAAGTACCCTGGGAACAACAGGAGCATTATGGTGCCTCCCCGAACGCACAGTTCCTCCCCAGGCCCGGCGGACAACAGCCGTCGCCGGAGGTCGAGGTCCAGGAAGTGAGCCCGTACTGGACCTATCCCGGCGAACCAGTTTTTGTCCCGTCTCACCAGCGGGGATGGAGCGACAGCACCATATCGACGGCGAAGGCGGACGGGAATTTTCCGGCCACGTCTTCCCCGAAGACGAAGAAGATATCGTCGCCGTCGAGTAGCCGCGGCGGCGGCGGGTCGTGGACTCTGGAGATCGTGACGATCGCCATCGCGCTCGGGGCCGTAGGCTCCATACTGGGGGTGCTGGCGCGCTTCAACGGCCAGGCGCTGCCGGAGTGGCCGTACTACATCACGCTCAACGCCCTCATCGCACTGCTGGCCACGGTCACGACGGCAACGATGAGCATCTCCCTGGACAACGGGCTCAGCCAGCTGAAGTGGATCCGCTTCAAGGAATCGCGGGCCCCTCTGACGGACATGGAGGCCTTTGACGACGCCAGCCGCGGCACCTGGGGTGCCGCAAGACTTCTTACCTCGGCTAGGGGAGGGTAAGCGTCCTGTCATCATACATTGGGGGTTGGGGATATGTTGCTGAAAATTATGCCATCACAGCTTCCTCGGGTCGTTCGGTGCTGTCATAGCGATAGTAGCCCTCGGCCTTAGCCCCTTTGCGCAGCAAGTCGTTACGTATCAAACAAGAACTATAGAGAACCTCGAGGGGGCGAGCGTTAACCGGGCACTGAACTACATGGGAGCCCTACCGGGAAACACATCCGAAAGTCAGCCGTCAGAGAGCCGCAACTATGAAGCAAGCTAACTGGCGTCTAGCGGGGTTCGTCCCTATATTGCCTCTCAAGTCTGCCGTGTACAACGGCCTCTTTGCGGAGAACGGCAGACCAGGAGCGGCTCTCGCCTTCGAGTGCCAGAGCGGCAACTGCACATGGGACCCGTACGAGACGCTGGGAGTCTGCTCCGAGTGCCACAGCCTCACGGAGTACATGAGGCAATACTGCGCGCCCGACGCGGCCGACGACGATGACTGCGGATGGCAAGTGCCTCAGGGCGCAAGGTTGGCCAGCGGCCTCGAGGTGTTCAGCATGACCTCCTACATCCCGGCGGCGAGGGGCGACATGCCGCATGCCACGATCATGAAACTGATATTCATGGGCACCGAGACCCAGGACGGCCGCGCCGGAGAATTAATGCCCTGGGCGAGGGAGTGCTCGCTGTCGGCCTGCCTCCAGACGCTTGAGACGACGGTGGCGAACGGCGTCCTGACTGAGAAGGTCGTGCGCGCCGAGCTGAACAACACGGTGGTCGATATCCGAGACTCGGGAGACGGCGGCAGGGACAACGGCGTCTACTTCACGGGCTCCTTGGACAACTCGACGGCCTACCTCCTGGGCATCGAGGCGATGCTCAGTATGCGGGGCTGGTTCGCGACGCTGTTCGCAAACGGCTCGGCCGTGCGGTCGGCGGCCGACTTCAACCGCACCGTGACCGACAGCACGGTCGTGGTGAACCTGACGGTGGGCATCTCGAGCGGCGAGACCTTCTTCGACTCGGATATTGTCACTGCCTTCTACTGGAACTATTACGAGTACGCCGGCGGGCTCGACATGCTCATGGCTGACGTGGCGACGTCCATGACGGTCGCGTTCCGCAGCTTCCTCGGCGCCGCGCCCGTCCCCGGCCGCGCCGTCTCCCAGCAGTCGTACGTTCACGTGCGCTGGGGCTTCGCCGTCCTGCCCATCGTGGTCGTCGTCGCCACGGCCCTGTTCCTGGCGCTGGCTATCCACCGTACGAGGCGGTCGAAGACGGAGCCTTGGAAGAGCAGCGCCCTGGCTATGCTTTTCCACGGCCTTGACGAGGATGTTAGAGCCCGGTTCGATGCTATCGGGGCTCTGGATGAGAAGAAGCGACAGGCGAAGGGCGTTAAGGTACAACTGGACGAGTCCGATGAGAACAGGAGTTTGTTGAGGTCATGACCATGGCGATGACAGGGGTTTCCGAAGGATAAATCAACGAGTAATATGCTTGCTTGCCCGAGACTGGAGACTGTGAATGATCCTCTAAGTATGGCGTCCTTGAGTCGTATATCCCAGCTTCTCGAGATCCCTTCCATATTAGTTGTTTTAACCTAACCATACGTTAAGTATGAGCAGCATAAAGAGATTTAGGCACTGTGCGGGTTGGTTAAACGCCATTGTGTCATTCAGTATGCTTGCGATTCACCCCCAACCTAGAACTCCAAGCCATAGTGAGAAAGAAAACCCATCGAATTAAAGAGAATCCCGAAGGTAGGTAAGCATAGGCCCATCAAGCGTAGTTCCGGACACCCTTCAAAATCCACACCTCGCCATTGCCGACCCGACTAGCAATGCTCGCAACTTCAATGTTGTCGGGTTGGATCTGGAAAGCGTCAGCAACCACAAATTCGTGATATCCATTAATTAGCTTACCACCCTGACACCGTCCCTCGTCTCCCACCAGATATCGCGATCGCCCTCCAAGAGCGTCCTCCTCTTCTCGCCCTCGGGCCACGGGCTGGCGGGCACGACGTGCGCCTCGACGAAGCGGCGCAGGTTCCTGCGGGCCCTGTCGCGGCCGTCGTCGCCCTCATACGCGTCGGCGCCCAGCGCGCGGTACTCGCCCGGGTCCTCCCACGGCTTGCGCGGCAGGCCGTCGATGGCCGAGTTGAGCGGCGCCAGCACGGTGCTGTTGCGCGCGGCGTCGTCGAGGCGCCGCGCCACCGCCTCGCTGTCCCGCGCGAACCCCGCGAACGCGTTCGTGCTGCGGTCCCGGCCCATCACGTCCGACAGCATCACGCCCGGCTGCTGCACCTGGGGCTGCGGCCGGGGCTGCTCGGAATCGCTGCCTTGCTGCTCTGGCGCCATGAGGGGCTGTTGCTGATGATTGTGCGGTGCGAGCGCTAGTCCGAACGGAGCGGCGACTAGTTGTGCTGATGCTGTCGCTATGAGGAGTTGGAAATACGCGAGAGTTGAGAGCCGCATGCTGGGTAGGATATGCGGCCTTTGGGGCTGGTAGCGTGGTGTAGCTTTGTCGGATGTGAGGTTCAAATGTGTGGGTGTGGGAGGCTCAATCGGATCACAGAACTGGCGGCGGGATGACATCATCTGACTTAAGTATGGGTGGGTCACTTGATCTTGCAACCCGAACTTCCAAAGCACAACACTCACAGTCTCCGCAACTATAAACACCGGTTTAGAGCAAGTCAGCAAGGGTTTTGAGGTTATATTTCACTGCTTGATATCCTTAAATTCTACAGTTAAGCCGTTTAACTACATATATATATATATATATATATGTGTTTTCTGATGAGCACAAGTTATTTAGAGTGACCTGCCTATGTACTTACAGTAGCGCTTTACATAGTAAGAGTCTCGACACTACCTGCCAAGCATAACATACCCCTGGAAGCGCAACCTGTTTAAAGCCAGTGTACGAAGCAAGAACGTTGTTAAACACTGCAAATTATGCTAACGTAGGGTTGCATATTAATCTATTATTGCCATATAGTTGCAAGAGGCTCCGTCAGCCGCTGTTAGTGGAGTGACCTGAGGACTGCTTTCTTCTAACTACTGGCCATCCTAGCTACTGCTACTAGGTAGTAAGCATATTCGTATATAGTAGACATGCACATCTAAAGTATAGATAGCGGTAGATACAATTCACTAGATATCTGCTAGCTTGCGAAGGAAATGAAGGCCTTTCCCGTAAGATAACCTCCTCAACAAGCTTGATGCCGTCTGCCTCAACCTTCTCCCGCAAGGCATCGCACATTTCTCTGGTGTATAGCGCTACCATGCCGGGTTTGGCGATGGCGGAATGTCTATCGAGCAGCATTTAAGTTACGATTCCGCATGTGAGACCGACTGACTTGGACATTATCGAGTAGCAGCGGATGATGTACTAGCGCACATCTCCTTCGATGATCTGAAGGGCAGTCTTCCGGAACGTCCTATCCAACGCCGGTGCGGGATCAGTCCCCAGAGAGGAACTTCTTGCCCATACGGACCTAGCTTTGGCGCACTGACGTGCAGAGGCAGAAATGGAATGTCGAGCTATAATCTGGCTGGCGAAGGATGCGCATTACGAGGTCATCGGCGGGGCTTTGAAAATGAAAGGCATTGTCCACTCTTTCGAGGTATCCGACGCAATGGTGTACTGCCTCGCACGGGTGAGGGCTTGATGAAAAGGGGTCACCTTGTATACGGCCCTGCGCTTGCCTGGAAAGCTATACTAGATGTTTGCCCGTACGCTACATATGAGTTGGATGGAACAGGAGACGTCACATTCAAGAGGCTGAAGACTGCGGGGAAAGTCGTGATGGATTCTACGAGCGCGTCGGCGAGCTGGTGCTTGCCATCTGCCGTATGTAGAGGGGTCAAGGAAATACTGCGTGGCTGACCCGCGACAGAGCCAAGGATAGGCGACGGCTTCAAGAAAACCCTGACCCGCCGTGCAGGTTCTCGACACCTAAAGATGTTGAAGTTGCTCAGAAGGTATTTGAAGGAATAGCGCTAATAGATGGAAGAACGCGAATAATCGTGGATAGTATCATCAGTAGCTTCGAATCACTGGTTAAGATTCACAGGGGTGAACAATATCGTCTTAGGCGTTAATGCTGACGATACTCCTTCGCACTGAATATCAAAAGGACGTGTACTCAAATGAAGGTGTAGTAAGATCCATCACTTCTTAGATCACTACATTGGTCTATCGACCACACGTTACACCACTATTGCCGCTAGCCTCACCTTAAACACTCTTATATTTTTACATTTTTATTCGCAGCCGTCAGCATGCGACACTAGTGGCGTCATGTACTACTCCTGATGCAGTGACTTTCTTGTTGAATCTCAAAATGGTCGTCTCTGGATAGTGGTGAGAAGCTGTGCCAAGATACACTGGATACCTCCTAGTATTCTTTTTCTCTAAGTGATCAGCCTTGAGGGCTTGCGGACTATGTAACAGAGGTGTGGGTCTTCTTACCCCTATTTCAACCCCTATTCCAACAGAAGCATGTGCAACCCCCTTAGAAAACCCGACCTAGAGGATGAAGAGACCAAGGACTGATGGTCTCCAATATCCTAGGATAAATGATAAGGTGAAACAGTGCTCGGGCGGATAGTAATGCTTCGTATAATAACTCAAAAGCCATTTGAACGGTGAGATCCTCCTGATAATCCGCGTGTGCCAACTTCGGAGGTCGGGAGATTGGCTTCTTAATCATGTCATATCTTGCATCTCACTTAACCAGCTTGGTTCGTATCCCGAGAGGAGATATACTTTTGCTGTTAACATATCATCGTTAAACTATCACATTCATCATTCTCATACCTGGGTTATACAGGATATGGCCGTACAGCCCGTAGCTTGAAACTCCGGTTTAGGAGTTATGACCCAATTGTCTCTTCTCTCGTTGATTACTTACACCTTTACCTCAATATCGGCAACCTTTGCCTTCCGTTCTTCCTCCTGCCCCTCAAGGATAACATCAGCCGGGATACGATCTGGCGTAGAGTTCACCAGGATAATCATTGGCGCCAGGCTAGCTGCCATAAGGCCAAAGGTCACGCAGCTAGGGAGGTCTGTCAGCATCATCTCTGAAAGCTACAGAACGCGCGGATAGACTTACAAGCCAATGAGCGGATTAGCCTTGGTTTGGGTGTTCATGCCGTAGGAAATTGCCTGGCCCACGGCTTCGAGACAGCGGAAAGCGGCGCCGTTACGAACGTTTGCTATTCCACGTCAGTGTACATTGACTGAACAATATGTGTCTCCATCAGTTCTTACCCTGTGCATCCGTAGCGAAAGAAGAGAGAAGCCAGTACATGTATGATTGGGACAGGGGTCCCGTCGTCTGGACGAAGAAATACGGCAGGAAGGCGGTGGGGTACAGCGACTCGTCCCAGTCGATCTTACCCGGGTGCGAGGCGTTGAATCTGGCTTGCATGATGATGGACCAAATGTAGACGCCCAGGTTGAGTATGACCACCGTGAATAGGCCAAGCTGAGCTCTCCGTCGCTGGCTGAACCCCTTTAAGTCGAGGATGAGACCAAGGCCGAAACACCCGACACTAGACTCTTTAGTAACGCGGGGGTTTGGTCGGGGGATATTATCCGATCTGACTTACATGCAGAAGAATGGCGAGACGAGGGAAGATAAAGCGCGGGCACGAACAGAGAAGTACGTGCCGAGATAAGTAGACCAAGAACCGCTTTCCATCAGTTAGCCTAGCTGCTCCCGCATGGTAAGGAATCTGGTGACGAGTTTACCTATAGAAGAATGACCAGATGGCCCAGATAGCCGAGAGCAAGATGAGTTTGGAAGTCATGGTAACCTTGACGAGCTTCAATTCGGCCTTGGTGCCAAGCTTTTCCGAAACCAGAATTCTCGTTCCATCGGACCGGACGACACGCTCTAGCGGCGAGATGAGGAATGCAAAAGGCAGACTTGGCCAGTTAGCACGCAGCAACCCAAACCGAACGCCTGGATGGATGCTTACGCCAAAGCTTCTATGATCAAGAAAGCAATATAAGTGTCAGGGGTAACTCCGCCAACAGCACCCTTCTCGTGGTTCTTCGCCAAGCTTGTGACGCACTGCTGTCAGCACTCGAGTCCGGAATCCAACTAGGGACCGGCTAACTTACTTAAGTCCGCCTCCAACGAGTTGTCCGAGGTTACGGGCGACAATCCAGAGGGCCAGATACTTTCCACGTGCGCCGGACGGGGCAAGCGACATGATGGTTCCGGACTCCGCAACGTACCAACATCCAGTGCCGATGCCCGTGAAGAAGCCACCGAAAATAAGGTACTGCAAGTAAACCGAGCGTTAGTACACTTCCCGGCAGAACTGGTGATGGACATTGAAGTCGGGTCTGAGGTATCGAGATTGGAATACTGACCCATTGCGTCCCGAACTTGCTATTGCAGTAGTAAGATGAGCCACGGATAGGGAACGATATAGCACCGAGAACCAAAGCCCACTTGGTCCCGAGTTTATTCACGATCGGACCTCCAAAGAAACAGACTGGTATGGACATTAGCACTCGTGACGAATATGGTGTGGGACGGAAATGCATACCAAGAGCAAGCATGGCATAGTTGATAGCAGTTCTGCGAAGGACTTTGAATCAGTAACGGCCTGTAATCTGCCAGCTGAGTTGCTGTAACGTACGCTACGTTGGATGTCTGAGGTGTCGCAAGACCACCACCGCCCAGGCCTAAGAAGACATTAGCCGAGCTCTTGTGAGATTAGGATGGTCAGCCCCGCCCCCCCCTTTCCGAAGTCGCGTCACTCACCCGCAATGGCATCCGCCATAGCTGGCCCGCAGAATGCTTGTACGCTCATCAACAGCATCTGCGTCAAGCTGTGCTGGTGTATCCTCTTCCAGAGCGGGACCGAATTTCGATAATTATCCATATCAACCCTCTCATCACCTTCTACGCCCGGATTCATCGGTAGCGTGCCATGGGCCCGTAGGGCGTCATCATCCCCACCCGCATGGGTGTTGGGAGGAGCAGTATCGAACTTAGACATAGTTGGAGCTTTGCTTGGATACTGCTGGTCACCACGTTGCACAGGAAGGAAGCCTTGAGAAACTGAAAGCTGAAGAGATGGAAGAATGCTGCACACGGCCGTCCATCAAGATATATATGTATTCCGGGGAGATCTAGTGTGACTCTATATCGCGGAGCTAGTATTAACCCCCTTAGCTGAAGTCTGCTTATCTGTGGATGGCTAACTTAGATGGCCTGGGGTGATAACCGCGGCAGGGTTCCCAGAAGCTGGGGTAACATTCTTGTTAGGTAATAAATGCGATATAACCCGGGGCCCCATAGATCTCCTATAGTGGGCAGATAATGAAGATACAAGAGAGCCATCTGGCTTACCAGGCGATCCTTGGATGCCCTTTCTGGTTGGTCTTACCAAAGAAAATGGGGTATAATTGGGTTCGGTTAACTTGAACTTGGGGTAGACCGCTGGGACCACACCGTCGGTACGAGGAGCAGGAAATCCTGCCAGGTTTAAACCCACTCAGGAAATAATAACAGCTTCTCATAAGTGTTTTTCGTCCTCGTCCTAGCTTTCGGTCAGCCCTTGCCGGTTAAAGGGGACCACGCTAGTGACTAAACACTCCTCCGGGACGAATAGCCTCACCTGCCTCGCTACCAACTGGACCGTCAGTCATGGCGAAATACTTATCGGGAGTGATCCATCGTGCTCAGCTGCTAAACCTATTTAGGTGAAAATAACAGTTGGGCCCGCAGAGCTTACTCGCCATTAGCTTAGTGGCTTTTGAGCCTCAAGGGCCGAAGCAGCCAGCCTCCGAAGACGGTCGGCTGGGCGCAACTCGCATCGAGGTAACGGATGGATAGCTGATCAGGAATTGCTGGCTTGAAGCCTGTTCTCGGACTTACACGAATTAAGACATTACAAAACCGAGATATGTAGCCCGTGATGAAAAAGACCTTGAGTAAGTTAGTGAAGTTGTTCTACTACAGGCATAGATAACGCACGTAATTCGTCAACGCTAAGCAATGGCACTAGCTAACCCGCTTTCAGTCAAGATAGGAGTCGGGGGAGACACATGGCGTCAACCGGGCTGTTATCTCCCCCGATTGTACCCCACATCCCCCACCCATCCCGGCAAATAGACGAATCCTTGCTCCGACTATTACCAAATCACACCTCGTCAACCTTGCCATAAAAAGACCGCGACTCCTCGACTCCGCAAGACCCCGGGGAAGATGAGTCGATATCGTGCGATTCCGTAGCTGATCGTTGTCGACTCCCCTTGCGACTTCGCTTCCAATGTGCTCAGGAAATTTCCGATTCGGCGTATTTAAAAAAACAAGGCCTTCCCCACGTGGTACCTAGAAAGTGGCAAAGACTGTCGAGGCTGAAGGACGTAACACCGAAGCACGAAGGAACAAGTCAAACAGTTGGGACAAGATGGCTTCATCTAGGGAAACGACGAAGGTTATCGTCGTCGGTGGCGGCGGCACAATGGGCTCATCGACTGCCCTGCACCTTGTACGGTCTGGATACACCCCGTCAAACATCACCGTGCTCGACACGTATCCCATTCCTTCGGCGCAGTCTGCTGGAAATGACTTGAACAAGATCATGGGCATCCGCCTACGCAACAAAGTTGACGTGCAGCTCAGCTTAGAAGCGCGGGACATGTGGAAAAACGACGAGTTGTTCAAGCCCTTCTTCCACAACACTGGTAGGGTAGGTTTGCCCCTCGACCCAGGCTAATTTCTTGGCGTTAACGCGGCGGAGTCAGCTCGACTGTGAGCACACAGAAAAGGGGGTCGAATACCTTCGGCAGCAATACCAATCCCTTCTGGACGCCGGCGTTGGTCTTGAGAAGACCAATGAATGGCTAGATAACGAGGATGAGATATTGGCCAAAGTGCCGCTTCTGCAGCGGGATCAAATCAAGGTGAGTTGGTATATTGGAAGCTTAGAGCTCGTAATGCTGATGATGATTTCGTGATAGGGATGGAAGGCTATCTTTAGCCACGATGGTGGATGGCTGGCTGCGGCTAAAGCGATCAAGGCAATAGGAGAAGACTTGCGAAAGCGGGGTGTTAATTTCGGATTTGGCGGGTGAGGCGAGGATCTCTGCATAATCATTCTTGATTGTAAGACATTGCTAATGTCGGCCCTGAACAGTGCCGGGTCCTTCAAACGGCCCCTTTTCGCGGATGACGGAACCACCTGTATCGGCGTTGAAACGGAAAATGGGACAAAGTACTATGCGGACAAAGTGGTACTGGCCGCTGGAGCTTGGAGTCCGGCATTGGTAGACTTGGAGGACCAGTGTTGTTCAAAGGTACGTAATGCCTTGCTATGACAGATGAACTCGTGCTGATGCTGAACGGCGATGTAGGCTTGGGTGTATGCGATGATACAACTGACGCCCGAGGAAGCGGCTGAGTATAAGGACGCGCCAGTGGTGTATAATGGTGACATCGGTTTCTTCTTTGAGCCTAATGAGTGCGTGCCGATCTCACGTGGGAGTTGTGTGGCGGCAGAGACTGATCATATGCAGGCACGGAGTCATCAAGGTGTGCGACGAATTCCCAGGCTTTACCCGGTTCAAGATGCACCAGCCCTTTGGCGCCTCCTCTCCGAAAAAGGTCTCTGTACCCCGATCTCACGCTAAGCACCCCACGGACACGTATCCCGACGCGTCAGAGGTCACCATCCGCAGAGCCATTTCGACATTCCTCCCACGCTTCAGGAACAAGGAGCTCTTCAACCGAGCGCTCTGCTGGTGCACGGATACGGCCGATGCGGCGTTGCTCATCTGCGAGCATCCGAAGTGGAAGAACTTCATCCTCGCCACCGGAGATAGCGGGTAAGTTCGCTGGCAGTAACCTGAGAACGAACTTTGCTGATCGCTCTAGGCACACCTTCAAACTTCTGCCGAGCATCGGCAAACACGTGGTTGAGCTGATAGAGGGCAACCTGGCCGAGGACCTGGCTCATGCGTGGAGGTGGCGTCCGGGAGGCGATGCGCTTAAGTCTATACGCGCGGCGCCGGCGAAGGACCTTGCTGATATGCCTGGGTGGCAGCACGACGCGAGGCTATGAGTATATGTTCCAGCAAGGAAGTGATTTTGCACTCCTGTGATGATACTCGACGTAATTATTAATAAGATTCATAAAACGATGTACCGTTGTTTGCAGCTTACGGCTGGTTATGAATTCGAAAATGAATATTAATTGAAATTGGTGATTCAGTGGAACCAAATTCAATAGGTGAGGAGGGCAAAGGATAGGCGTGCTGGTTCTCTAGTAGACGAACCCATTCAGCCCAATTTGGCCCCACAACTACCACAACCCTCGCCCTCCCCATTCTCCGATGGCGACCGCCTCCGCACGACAGCCATCATCTCGTACTCGACGAGGCCAGCAGCGCGCCCGCCGACGACCTGCACGGCGCCGTTGAACCCCGGGGCGCCCGCGAAGCACGGCTCGAAGTCGGGCCAGTCAGACCGGTGTCCGAGCCAGACGGCGACGCTGGCCTCCGCCTCCCGCAGGTACCGCGACACGAGGGCCGGGCTGCGCGGATACGCGAACAGCAGCGCCGCCACCGCAGGGTCCGACCGCGCGCGCGGCGACACCTCCCACGTGCCCTTCACCGTGCCGACCGCGGCCGCTGGCAGGTACCTGTTAACGGAGGCGTGGACCTCGACGCCTTCTATCCTCGGGGACGCCGCAGCGCTGTTGGTGGTGGTGGTGGCGGTAGTGGTGTTGTCGGATGCCGATGCCGATGCAGCGGTCCACCGCGACTGCAAGAGCGCCTCTAGCAGCCCGCTGCCGCTGCCGATCGAGAGCACAGGGCCGGTCTCGGCGGCGGTCCTGAACGTGTCTGTTAGCACGTCGAGGAGGCCCCTGGAGATGCTTAGACAACAGTCCGGGTAGTGTTTCGGCTCGTCGGTGACTTCCGGGAGATCCATGGAGCGAATGAGTGGTATCGGTCCGGTTTATTCCTGTATTGGGTACGAAGTTTATCTACCTACAAGTACGAAGTACCTACTGTATTTGACTTCCACCTATCCGCTGAGAAGATGGCGACTGTGGCGAACTGTGGCTGAAATCGGCCCCTAAGCCACCCCCTTTAACGTTAGCCTATAATGGATGTGAGCCATTGTAAGTAACCTAGTCAAGCAGAAGATATTTGATTTGAAGGCTCAGAGGAGATCTGCATTAGCTCTATGAAAAGGATGCTATGTAGCTGGGGCGTGGCGATGGTCCCCTCAACCACGATATCCATTTATGCTACCAACATCCATTGCTCTGTGCTTGATCGGCCTTGGAACTGATATCAGATTCAGATATGCTCCGTCAAAGCGTTGACCTGAATCATAAGGTGAACTCATAAGGCCTGTCGGTGCATTCCGGAACATAATTCTTTTGATCTCGCGCGTCTCTAGGAGTGTCGCGGACGGTTACCGAGTTTGGAGGCACATTATCAGCTTCCTACGTGATGAGATACATGGAGAATTGGGCTCTCGTGTACCTATAGTCCAACCGCTGTATGAGATGATGTTGGACTGTCCATATCCTAGGCTCCCTCTGCGAACGGATACGAATAATCCTTGGCATCATTGCTCCTTCGTTAACAAAGGGTATCATCCCAGAACTGACTGCCGTCCACGTCTACTGAACGATACAAAACCTAGGGCCATCAAGACTCTCAAAAAGCAGAACAGTAGTAGAGAGATTTAAGCTACCGCCGTTGCTGATACTCCAACAACGGTTAGGCTGAAATTGTGTTGCGAGAAACCTAGAAACCAGTCTAGAAAAGGGGCAGGTGGATCGAGGGGTGACAACAACAAAAAGTTGGTTGAGCTAGATCGAATTGTGTTCGTGGACCAGTATACAGGTTATACTCGGGAAATGCTGATGTTACAAATGAGCCATTCCTAAGCGTAAATTAGAAGATAGGTGACTAATACTGATGTACGGCGTCATCCAGATTCATGTAGGGCTCCTGCCGATCTCCCAGACTTCGTAAAAGTGGAGCCAATGCAGCATAGATGATGGGAAATGCACAGCCAAGTGATGGCCTATTTAGTCCAGTTCGGAACCGGAGTCCAGATCAGAATCGGAGCCCGGCTCAGCATCCTCGCCCTCGGGGTTCCCACCGAGCTGCCATTGCTCTACTCGGTCCACCCAAGGGTTCTGCCCTTGACAATTGCAGGCCATCTCAGTAACATCGCGGTCATCAAGGTGGCGTCCGCACTGGTAGCAGAAATGTGTGCCGCATTCACATTTCATGTGATCACATCCCTCGGTTCGCTCGATCATCTTCCGGCACTTCTGGTTAGGGCATTGCTTCCATCCTTCTTTCTCAGCGAGCTCTCTGTCTTCCTTGCTTATTAGGTCAGGGTGCTGTTCTGGCGTCGGGTGCAGGTCCTTGTCTCCTTTGCACTCGGTGCAGGTGATTTTCTTGCAGTGTTGACAGGTTACCCATTGAGCGTTCTGTTGGCTTTGAGTCTCTGAAACTGGAATGAATGCACCACATCTAGGATCAAAGCAGAATGTAGGGTCTTTGCTGGCATACTCTTCGCCTACATCAATAAACCGCAATAGAACATCTTCATCGAGGTAAGCCTGGATGGCAGATAAGTCGATTCCGTTAGGGGTTGAACGGCAACAGCGCGGAGGATAATTCTGTCGGCTGCTGAGAGAAGCCCGAAGATTGTTGTTCAGGCAATCCTTGCACCATGGGTGTCCACAGACCAGGTAGACAATCTCGTCGGGGGCGACTTCAAACGTGCAAGCGGGACATTTACTAGTCTCTGTGGCAGCGTCTCGTCCATCTCCCCAGGCGAAATGGGAGGGTGGACGATTGGGGTCAGCATTGGGATCGTCATCTTCATCGCTTTCGTGGTGCTCATCAGTATCATCACCGTCGTGGTCCTCTCCATCATCGTCCATGATATCCTGTTGAGCCACATCAGGAGCTACAACAGGCGCCATAATAGGAGCCATAGCGGGGTTCGGGGAGGGGTTCAAGTCAGGCTGTGGACCCCAGTCAAGCGTGGCGCTGGCTCGACCCTGATTCAGTAACTGCTCAATCAGGACTCGGCTGGGCTCGTCCATGTCATCTAACGTAGCCTGAAGTAGGTTTTCGACCTCGTGATCGAAACGTTCTGCCATCCGTCCTTCTGTCTCGTTTGGCTCTTCTGCGATCACCTGCGCTTCAATCTCGGTCGCAGCTTGGGGATGTGCCTCGCCGGGTGAGAGTCCTGCTGCTTCGTCCATTTCAATATCCATGTCGCCGTCCACATAGCTCGGGAACCAAATCATATTGCTTTCCATAGTAGTGTCGTGGGACTCGTTGTTTCCCATATCGACGCTGTGATCGATTTCCATTTCTGCTTCCGTTCCTGTATCCAAGGAAGACGGGGCACTTGGAGAGACAGACGAAGAGTTCTCCATAGCTGTTATGACTCAAATGAATCCTGTGTTTGAGTGGGGAGAGGTTCTGATGCCTCGGCCAGAAAGCCTACAGGTTCGGTTAGATTGTCTGTGCTAGCAGCTTAGAATACAACCATGAATATGGTGAAAGAGTGAGTGACCATGGAGAGCAAAGGAAGTGAGATAGTAAATTGGGTCACTATATGGTACCGGTGAAAGGGGCAAGTGTCACGTCGCTGCCGACAATGATTCTTGGGATATTCGATTCAACTCACAATTCACTTATAGACCTCGTGGTCGACCGGACGGTAGCGGTCAGTAATGGCTATGCTGTCAGCCCCTCCGCTGATCTCAGCGTGGACCGAATTTTGTTATTGTAATAAGAAGTGTTCTTCGGGAGGATCCAGACGTAGACTCTCTTGAGAAAGTTTTTGGGAAAGAAGTGTGACACTTCATATAGAAGGAAGACTTGTGCCTTTCACTAAGTGCTTTTCCTGAAGGATTTTGAAGCTACCTCAGGCGTAAACAGGCCCGTTGATTGGATAAGGCACGCGAGTTAGAGGTACGAGGCTGCCTGACGTCATAAAGGAGGAATATATACCTAGGTAGGTAAATAGGCAGGTACGAGACGTGCGTAGACAAGGCAGCTAAGGTCCAAACTGTCCATCTAGGTAAACAGTGCGAACTCTTAACGCAGAATATGGGGAAGGGTCGCCTAGCCTGATCACATTAGGAATGTTTACGATGGGATTGGTACCCTTATCAGTAATTTCTCTCCTCTCACAAGTCGCTTCAAATTTGTAATGTACTGGTTATGGTTAGACTTAATTCCCTAAAAGTTTGTATATTGCGTGAGTCCATCAGGGGTCTATGGGCGTGCAGGAAGGTACTAACCGAGAACTCAAACTTCTCGGTGCCTTCCTACTGTACTGGGCTGATGATATCAGATGCGATGTGGGGGGTTGGATGAAAACGTTCATTAGAGTATAAAGCTTATTATCAAGGCTTAAATACATACCGTGATTTGTTTAACCGAGAGTCTCTTAAATACACGAGGCAACTACGGATAGAAGGAGGCTGGTAAATTACGGTAATTATTCTTTTCCTGCTATAAATTGATTAACAGCATGCTGACGATATCAGTCAAGGGTCTGATTTATGGGTCAGCGCATATGCATGAAGTCAGTTTGCCCAACCCCCCTTACCCCTTTACGAGAACGTTTTCTATAGCAGTGTTAAGAGTAATAATATATCTTCAGGGGGAGAATAACTTGGACTCCTATATGTGAACATCGTGTTACAACTCTTAGCATTCGAATAGGAGACGTTCTAGCCAGAACTTCACCTTCAAGGCATGACTTGGCTAGAAGTTCAAGTAACGTCCAGTGATGACCCTTGACCTTAAGAAATCCACTTGTGCATTTTAATGACCCAGAAAGCACTTGGTCTCCCACTGCGGCTTGAATTTACGTACTGCCAGTGATACCAGCAAGTCCAGCCTTTGTCAAAGTGGTCGCAATATGAATGCCTATTGCTAGTATGTCACATACAATATTCCGAGCAACTAGGTTCTACGCTTCTCCATGCGACTTATCCTCCCTCTCTAATGATTGCCTTTGAACTTCCTCGATCCTATGGGAACTCCTTGGTACTTATCATCAATAGGGGCAATTACGACAAAACCAACAACTGCATAAAATCCTCTTGAAGTGGTGTCTGATAAGCTTCAAGCTATCTAGACCGAATCATTTTTACTAAAGAATGACTTAAACTAACAAGATCTGGATCCCAAAAGAAACCAAACAGTAACGTGCAGAACAACAATAACCAAGCGTGTGAAACAGGGCGTCCACTAAAACATGGTGTTTCGATACCGGTATACCAAATGAACCCCCTCCAACCACTGATAGGCCTGCGCCCATCATCACCTATTGTGTGCTCTGAGAGAGAGACTCAGTCGGTAATAATAGCCCCGTAGACGCCGTCGGGAATGTTTCCAGGCAACATCTTCGGGACACAGAAGGGTTCGCCCCCCAATTCAGTCAAGTCCACATTACCGCAGTTCCCTTCGAAATGCCCTCTTCCGCCTTCGGCAGTATTAGCTACCAAGACTCCAGAAGCATGAACCTCGCATCGCAATGCAAAAGAGGGGTTACTCACAGACGTATAATGGTTGAAAGTATCCCCTCCCCCTGTGTCCCTCTGCGATTGGCGCAAAGTGTTTAACGGAAAATACTTGACTGTGGCTCTCGGAATGTTCGTATCCGCCGGAGAGCTCAAAAGACACGATTCCGAAGAGTTCAACGCCGACGCTGACCTGGATATTCCAGCCGTTCGTGATCTCGACTCCGGCGCTATACGTGATCTCAGCTCCACAGGTACTCATGCCAGTAGGGCACTCAGTCTCGGCGACATTCATGATTTGTGGGCCGTATGTCGTATATGCGTCCTCCTCTTTGACATATCTACAAGTGTCGTCCTGCCGGGATAGAAGGTTGAGCGGCGGGGCTCGCTTGATCTTGGTAACATCTCTGCGGAACACCTCGTCGTCTCGTTTCCAGTTCGAGATGTGCGTGTAGCAGTCTCTCCCGCAGCAGTACCTATGTCTCGGGTGTCAAGGGACGATACAGTATATGAGAGTATGAACGGCCTAAGACTTACGCGTAGCCAAAATTTGCTGTCAGCTCCAATTCACCGCAAGTAGTCCTTGACGGGTCCACCATACGGTACAGTTGCAGGCAGGCCGCGTCCCCATCTAACACTTATTAGCATCTTAGACTAAGGATACAAGACCGACTATAGTAGGGAACATTTATCCAGTTGAGACGTAAAGGGCAGATCAAGGAATCCTATAGGGAAGGAAGTTACACACTGTAATCACGTTAACGTCAAGGCAAATTTGCGGCTAGGGGAAAGGGTCGTAGTATGGATAGGAGCATTCTGGAACATACCGGAGCTCTTCGTTGGAGTTCAAGAAGTTGTAGAAAAGTAGCTGGCAATCATGCTCGATCTCCCCTGTTTCGACCCATACTCTATACCTTCCCGAGTCCGTAACTGGCCAGTTGGGCAGATCTATGGCGGCCTGCATACAGCCAGAAGATCCTTCGCCTCCGTCTATAAGTTCGACAGATAGTTGTGTGGATAGGATTTCAAGGTTATTTGGATCATCCCCGCAGTCGCTTGCGCTATACAGGGCGATGTCTTTGAATTCCTGGGCGCGAGCACTAGCTGCGAAAAGGCCGAGGGCCATGGCAAGCCAGTAAGTCTTGAAGCTCATATTGGCCTGTAGCTAATGATAGAGCGTGGAGAGGTATAAAAGAGGACTGAATAACTATGCGGTGTTTCTAAGCACGTGTTGGAAAAAACCAGGGGGTAATAGGTGCAGTTTGCTGAACGTGCTCGATGAGCTGAACGTGGAAACGATAGAATTCGCAAGCCCTCTACTTATAGGCTTCATTTATTTCCCATCGAATAGATTTCTCTCCGTATATCCATCGTGCCCCCAGGCCTGTCAGCTAGTGTTGTCATGCCGCATGCAGCTCATCATGGTATCCCGACATTACATACGATGTTCTATTTTTTTTTGGAGGTCTTACCTCTTCCACGAAGGTGTACACACGGCTAACTTCCGGTTGGCCTTGAGAAATCCTTCGTGATGCAAGTTATATATTCAATTGTATCAGCTGTTATTCCCAACACGCCACAGTGGGCTGGATCGTCATTTCTACCAAGCAGCAGGATTCGAAGGAATCTACTTAGGTGAGTCCGATTAGCCCAGCAGGTGGTTGACACAAAAATTCGCGAACTTTCAAATACACCGACCAACGACTCCTTGAATAATAACTTATTAGTTTCAACAGATGGGTATATACGGAAAGCTCTAGGCTGTTTTCAATTATTCCCTTTGCGTAAATATCATGTTTTTTTTCGATTTCTATATCTTATATTTTCATATTCAAATCGGCTGCAAAGTCTTTAGATCATTTGGGACGCGCGAATTTTTGTGTCAACCACCTGCCCAGATATCTAACTAATCGCTTGCCTCTATCCGGAGCCTGCGTGTGAGGATACTGCGCCGTATTCCCCTCATTCATGATAACTAACAAAGTCGCAGCTTTGTCGCTACTTGTCTCGACGTTGAGGGCAACCAACTTTCATGACCGCTATTTGGGAAAATTTATGTTATCCCTATTTGGAGGCGACTTAAAAGCCAGGACATAACAGCATATAGGATTCTACGCCGTATTCCCCTCATTCATGATAACTAACAAAGTCGCAGCTTTGTTGCTATTTGTCTTGGCATTGATGGCAACCAACTTTTATGACCCCTATTTGGGAAAATTTATGTTATCCTTATTTGGAGGCGACTTAAAAGCCAGGACATAATAGCATATAGGATTCTACGCCGTATTCCCCTCATTCATAATAACTAACAAAGTCGCAGCTTTGTCGCTACTTATCTTGGCATTGATGGCAACCAACCTTCATGACCCCTTATTTGGGGAAATTCATGTTATCCCTATTTGGAGGCGACTTAAAAGCCAGGACATAACAGCGTATAGCAAGTCATGCTTGTGTCTTCTCTGATGTCATATATTCGACTGATGGACGGTGATCACAGTCAGCTGAACGAGTGATGTGGTGATGTTTCTAAATGTAGGACCTTGGAGTTTGTTCCATCTGTTACTATCCACACGAGGATCGATGTAACTCCGTCTCTCAGCTAGGCAGCCATGGAATTCATTCAGATCTGCATAGGCAAACACAAGTATTGTGAAGAAACGCTGCAGTCACTCCAAGCTACGGGCGACTATCGAAGACAAAATTAGCAGCGCTGATATCATGATGGAAGCCAAAACTGTCGCCAACACTTGGAAGGATGATCTGCTCGGATCATGTTCTTCATCCCCCTTCATTTAGCGCGACTTATGTTGGCTGTTTGAGGCATTTGGTGACGTAGGCCGCCAACAATGGATGGGGAGACGCGAGGCCATTTGGGAACTGCGATTACAATGGACAAAGTTCACGATCAATATATAAATGATATAATGAACCAGCTCATCTGACAAGGGAATGACTGTTTTTCACCAGCAGTGCTTTTACTACATACTGAAGCGCATTCAAAACCTTTCAGCGCGAAGCATCATCGTTTTCCACAACCACAATACCCGATACATCTCTATCAGTTACGGCTCACCTCTACGCCTCCAATTTTAACCACTATCTACCCAACCTATACCACAACCGCCATGCACGCCTCCAGCACCGTCACTCGCATCGCCCTCACTATGCTCCCGCTCTTTAGCCAGACCAGTGGATGGCTAATCGAATTCTGGGACACGCAGCCGAACTGCGGCGATAATGGCGGTGCCGCGGACACCGAGCGAGGAGGCCTACCTTGTCAGGAGAACTGCAGCTTGCTTGGCCTCGAGGACGTCCAAGCTATGCTGATTTCGGACTGGGACGACGGGTGTAAGGTCTCCCTCTTTGACGGGAGTCCGAGCAGTGCGACCTGCATGGGTGAACCGGTCTGGGAGAAGTACAAGGAGGAGGTCGCTGAAGATGGCAACCTCGCGGACAACAACTATAGCTGCCAGGTTGGTCTCGAGGGGCGGGGCATTAGATACGTCTCGTATACGTGCGGCAAATAGGTGGCTTTGCTTTAGGGCGAACTAAGGGACTTGAGAGTGCTGCGGTCGTCTCTGTATCAGATAGGGGTAGTTGATTTGCAAGATTTTGAATTTTGCATTTTTACCTAAGCCGTGAGTGTCACCTACATAGCCTGACATGCCCATATGGAGGAAATAACAATGTCTACTTACACTTTCACACCATCAAATTAGTCATCCTGCCGGTAGGATAATGCAGATATGGGAGATATGTGGCCTAAATTTAGACAGTTCCACATGCAGTTACTGCCAGCATGGCTTTTCTACATTGGCAGTGATGCGGTGTCAAGATTCAGATACTTCCAGGAGCCCAAGAGGTTAGCGCTGTAACCTGTTGTAGTTCTAGCACTTAGCTAATTCCGTATATTTTGTGTATAGCTACCCACAATATTGGGTTGATGTGACGTGGAGCCCTGGGCAGAAGGAATGTAGGCTGACTCCGCCGACGATCTGCCAACGCAGTTGTGAGGACATCTGATTGGACAAGCGACAAGCAATCTAGCTGAGCCGCATTATACAACGAACCAACTGCATAACGATCACCGGCAGCATAGCAGATGCATGTCATACGTGTCTGGGGGATTTGCTCAACCGCGAGCTTCCCTGAATTATTTGTCATTTTGAGGATAACAGACTTGGCATACATCATCTCGTGCCGAAAGCCTGCCCCTTCGCGAAATCACAGAGAGCTACTAGCATTGTTTTTATGTTCTGTTAGTTGCTCCTCATTCACACCATCTGAACCACAGCTTTCTGTCTTTTTATTCTAAGTAACAATACGATCGAGTCTCCCTACGCAGCAATAGAATTCATTCCCTCAAGATTGTTCACAGCAGACTATTAGCGAAGAGCCCAATGGCCAAACCATCACTACTTCTCGCATTTCTAGGAGTCGGTGTCCATGCGGCTTTTTATGGCCCTACATTCCACTGGGGACGGTCACTGTCCGACGATATCGACCCACCCGCTCGAGAAGTGATCCAAAGAGCCAACCGGGATCCCACCCTGACACGCTCCGTTCCCCTGAGGCCTTTCGAGCGGTACTGGGGATTCCTAGCTGAGGACTCGGTGCTTCGGGGTGCAGAATGGACATGGCGTAGGTGTGACCCCTGTTTGCCTGGCGACATACGAAAGCTACCTCCAGGAGCCCCATCATTGACGCTCTTGGTTGCTCTCTAGGCATCAACATCAGTAGCATCGAAGCTCCCGACGCAGACAGCTACGATGCGGTTGCTGATTCCCACGTCGCGAGCGTAACATACGACTTCTCGTGGCCGGCCGACGGCAATATATCCACCGCCCTAGACGGTGCGAGCGGAACACTTTGCCTCATGACGCTCCTGGATGCAGTGGATCTGCCAGTCGCCGCCACCAACGGATACACCGAGGACGACGGCGACAGCACCAGCTGCGAACCAGTCCTGGGACGCGAGTGCGTCGCCGCTCTATTGGCACAGGTCCCGAAACCCCGCGGCACAGCCTGTATGCTCCCCACGCGCACGCCGTGGGCCGAGGTACCCGAATGTCGAGACTTGCTCGGTGCCTTCGAGCCCTACGGCCAGAGCTTCTTCGGTTTGCCGCTCGGCAGCAACGTCTCCGACGACCGCGACGGCGGCCGTCGAGAGTGGCTCAGCGGCCAGGTTTTCTACAGCAACGTGAGCAGGCCTCTGGACGGGGCCGATAGCCGGTTGTATAACTACATGGCTAACCGGGTGCACATGATGATGATGAGCGTCGAGCTGCCTGCGGCTCACGAGGGGCAGACGGCAGGTGGTCCGGAGTTGTTGTGCATGCGCGTCAATGCTACCGAGCTGCCAGAGGTTGATACGGATGGGGATGGCGTCGCCTTCACATATGAAACCGTCCTCGAGAGTAAAGGCGCACAGGTACCCCTTCTGGGTTATTATCGCTCTAGTCGTCTCTGGCTCGGCCTCTGCTCTGCTGTTGTCATCTTCCTGATACTCTAGCATCGGGAGCTACCTGGCAAGACGGCAGAGTTCGGCAACAAGTCTGATATCCCGACCCATAGTCTGCGAAAACTCTATGAGAAACTGCGACAAAGGAAAAATGGGAAAGTGGGCTTCGCGATATACGCTTGCCGCCTGGTGACCGTATAATAGAGGTCACTAATGAGACGATATAAAACACCCGTTTGCTCGCGACAGGGATCCAACTTCATCGACTTCAAGCCATCGGATGAGAAAGTACGAGGTACAGACTGTAGAGCTAGGGGAGAAAAGATTGTTGCTAAAGGGGTGACCAGTACGAAGTAGATACAGGTCCTCTAGCTATATATGATAGACGTAACATTTCGAACGGCGCTTTGAGAGCGATGCACTGTAGCTGTTGTCGGCAACTTGCCGTGATGCGGATGGCGTTCCCAATGTCTCCGACGATCTGTCGTGTTGCTGTAGGTACTGTTCCTATATCAGCTTCGTTCAATCTAGTAGCATCATCAGAGGTTTCCGAGTCTTCACATTTACCACGCCCCCGATCCCAAAAGCAGGCAGGATCCAGCATAACTGTGCGGCAACATTAATCGCCTAGTTCTTCCTCGCCTGCACCTAGCGCTCCCACGGGGGCCGGAGCGGAGCTACGCGGTAGGAGCCTTGAGCCGCTACTGGATGTCACTCCGCACCGGAACGACTATCCTGTAACGGCAGAGGCAGCCTGGAGCCCTGGAAACTACGCTTATTTTGGCTTTTTCTTTATTTTAGGCAGGACAAGGAGTGAAGGAGTTTAAGAGGTCGTACTTAGGGGGGATCAGCGAGTTAAGATGAGGGGATTTTGATTACATACATTGATGCGTTTAGGGGCGTGGCCTACGGCGTACAGTCGACAACCTGCTACAGCCACTACGGCTACGACCCGGGCATAGGCCCCGAAAACCCATCAAGGGAACTGGGAAACGCTGGGAACTGCCCTCGTACGGAAAAGGGAGGATATAGCTTAAGAGGCTGGAAACGGCGATACGTTTTCGGACAAGAACCGCTAAATGGGTTTACGCCTAATTATAGATAAGTAATTGGTTAAATAGCTTCACCTAGCTTAGCACGCGTACATGCCCTAGGGGAGGCTCTGGGACAAGCCGTTTCGCGGCTTTCCCCGGGCGTTAAATACTACAAACAAACAAACATAGCGCTCCCACGGTGTCGGCACGCCACTTTGCTGAGGCCGATTGTACATGTCTAAGCCCAGTAAATGCAACGGCGTCGAAAAGATCTGCACGAACACCGGCGCCGCGAACTGCGCAACCGTCTGCCCACTCATATGCTTACGTATCTCCTCCGCCATGGTCCTGTTTGAGTACGGCCCAAGCGGTGGCGGAACGTTGAAGCTCGCGAAGATGGTCATGCAGTCCCTGAGCGTAAACAGCACGTAGGTCGGCAGCGCCACCTTCCGTGCGACTGCTGTCAAACGGCAAAAGTGCGGATATTAGCTCCAAAGGCCAATTTAGCTATTTGACAACTGCGCCCGCCGGACTGAACATGCGCGCGTACACCTGATCTTTGTAGATGCCGAGCCCAATGTTGGCCACGGATCCAGACACGAACTTGGCGGTGCCTTGTCACGTGCGACGCAGATTTGTTTTTATGTGGTGGAGGTTGCGGTGTCGAGCATGTTGGTGGTAGAGTAAGTGCCGCCGTAGGCCATGGTGACGAGCGCAATGGGTTTGTGGAAGAGTACTGTGCGCGGGCGGAAGAAGAGGTTGCGCAGGGACGTCTTGAGGAATTGGCCGAGGGTTGCTCGTCCCGAGGCGTTTTCTATTATGGACCTACAGCATGCGGAGGCCGTTAGTGTGCCTGCGTTACTTAACTCTATGCGATACCCGGTTCCATAAGCTTCCGGGCGTTCCATAAGCTTCCGGGCGTTCCATAAGCTTCCGGGCGTTCCATAATTAGCCCACGGATTCGGGACCCATGGGACTCTGAGAAGTGGACTCGGCTCCAGCAACGCAGCGAGCGACGTACCGATCAATGGTGGATCTTAGTGGCGCGACAAGAGACACTGCCGTGATGCCACTTACTCCCATTTCGAATCAGAGTGTCGGGGCCCCACGTAGCTTCTGAATCACACACATTTTTTTTTTGCAACACAACTACGAACTTCGGATATATCGGGCTTCAAAGCCATATATCTTAACAACCAAATGGCTAGGAGCGTACAGTCATATATAATTATGTACCCCTCGACAAGGGCTACATTTTGATACCATATATACCTGTCAGATATAGAGGACATCAGTTATGTTGTTGTATTCGGCTAATTGCGTGTGCTGTAGGACACGTTCAGCTTTTTGGTAATTTAGCCACGGAACATGTATGTGCCGATGAATAGGTAACCTTTCCGTTTATGGGGTGCGTTACGTACCCCTTTAGCTAACTGACACACCCCCTTAACGCCTTAAAATATTTATAACGTTAATCGTTATATTTTATTATTTTTTAAAGCTATAATTAATAATTTTTTTTTAAATAATGAATTTTTCCTAATTAATTAATTTTTCGTTTAAAAATTTTTAAAATGTTTTTCCGTCGATTTAAAGTTGTTATAATATTTATTAATTTTAATTATTTATAAAATATTTAAAAATTTTTCGCAATAAAATTTTAATTAATTAATTAATTAATATATTATTTATAAACGTATAATTTATTTTAATTAAGTTTTTTTATTACTTTTTATAATTAATAATTATATATATTTATATATCGTAATTTTATTTTTAATAAAATTACGTTAGCGTTAATTAATTATATTATTTATTAATTATTATATTATATATTATACGGTTTAATATTTAAATTAATATTTAAATTTTTAATTTATTAAAAATTAAGCAATTTTTTCCAATAACTTACGTAAAAAATAATAATTTCGTTTTAGTTATAAAAATAATTATTATATTTTATTTATTTATTTATTATTTTATTATTTCTCCAAATAATTATATAATATATATTTAAATTTTTTAATCGATTATACTATTTATAAAAAAAGCGTTATTTTAATATTTAATAAATTTTTGTTATCGAATTATAATATTAACGTTTTAATACCGATGAAATATAATATAATACAATTTATTATTTTATAATATACGTTGTAAAAGTTTAATTTAAATTATATAAATTTGCATATTATAAATAATATATCGGGTTATATATTAATTATAACGTATAAAATAATTTTTTTTAATGTTTATTAATAATTCGATTTTTATTATAAATATTTTTAAAAAGTTATTTAATTCTTTTTAAAAAAATTAAATTAATTAATTAATTTATAAAATTAGATTAAAATAATTTAATTTTCTTATTCGGTTTATTTTTAATCATTTTAATATAAAAAAACTATTATAAATTTTAATTTTTTATAAAGATATATCGTTTTTATATTTATAATATTAATTAATTAACGAAATTTTAATTTTTTTCACGATATACCGTAATAATATTATTTATAAAAAATCTTTTTTTAACGAATAAAATAATAAAGTTTATAAAAAATAAAGTTAAAATTTAAATTCTTTAAAATTTAAAATAAAGATTTTTATAATAAAAATAATTTGTTTAAGTTATATAATATTTTTTTAAACAAAAATATTCTATTACTGTATAAATAATTTAAAAATATTTTTATATATATTTTATAAAGCAAATGTATATTAACGAAAACGTATATAACATTATATTATTTAAGTTTTAAATTAAATTTTATTATAATAACGATTAAAATTTAAAGTAATTTTTGAATAAATATAAATACGAATATATTATCATAAATATATTTAAATTATTAATTATTTTATACAACAAAATAAATTTTAAAGTTTTATAATTAATTAAATTTATTTATATTTTTAAAAACTTTTTAAAAAAAAATAATTAATAATTTTTTATAATTCTATATATAAACTTTTTTAGGTTTTTTTTTTTAAATATTTTCTTTAATAAATATATATTTAGCTTTTTATAACTTTACGGTAATAATAATAAATTTTGTTTATATACCCGACTTTATAATTTAAATACCGTATGTATTATAACGGCAGCTACCAGGATCAAACCGTGAGGCTGGCAACCATTATATGGGGCTGACAGCTGCCATATGAACTAGCCACCTATTATATAAAAAGTAGGGATATTTGTAGACTTTTACGTATTTTGCGACTTTTTCTTTTTTTCTTCTTTTTTTCAGCTTAGAATCTTTGTTTATAACGCTAATAAATTAGTTATTATATTATATTAATATTGGCCGTATTATTATTTTAAATTTATTTCTTTTTTTGCTGGTCTAACGATTAATAAATAAGATATTATAATTTTTTTATATCGATACGTAACGACGAAAAATAACGTATTTTAAATTAAACTTAAAATTAAAACTTAGATTAATTAATATTAAAAATAAATATTAATTAAAAAAGATTATTTATTAATTAACCAACGTTTAAAGCGATTTAGATTAATTAAAGATAAAATCGAAAATGCAGAAAACGAAATACCTTTTTAAAACCTAGATTAAAGAATAAAAAATAAAAAATATTTTAAAAAAACGGTAAAAAGTAATATATTAAAAAATAAAATTAAATGCTTAAAAACACAAAGTTTATTAAATCAAAACCAAAATTATAATTATTTAAAAGCCGATTCCGATAAATAGCTGATTAACGAAATGGTTAACGATAATTAAGACGTTTAAAATTTTTTTTAAAAATTTCGTAACGAAGTAGTTTATTTTTAAGCCAAATAAAATTATTAATCCTTTATTTCTTTTTAATAACGTTAACCGCCTTTATTAAGAAAACGTAATTAATAACGTTTTCGGTAATATTAATACGTTTTGCCTTATCGGTATGGTAATATAATTTTTTCTCTGTAAATTTGCGAGAAATAATAATGCGAATTTTAATTATAACCGAAAAAAAGAAAAGAAGTTTGCGTTAACGACCTAGTTAAGTTTAACGGCAATAAAATTAAATTTAACGTTTAGGTCCGTAAAGTTGCGGATAAGTTTGAAATAAATAAATCGATTTCTCGGAAAAAGAATTTTTATATAATTTATTTAATAAATTTTTTTTTAAAAAGAAAGGCCGAATAAATAATTAAAATTCGTTACCGATTAATTATATAATCTTTTTTTTACGTAACCGAAATAATTTAAGTATTGAAATTATTATATTATAATCCGAATTATATTTCCGTTATTTAAAAAGTTTTTCGTATTTTTATTTTTAAACCCTGTAAAAATTAAAATATTTACGATTTTATTTTTAAGTTTAACGTTTTTGTTTAAAAGGTTAAAATCGCCGAGGATAAATAAAAGTAACTTTTATGGAAATATAATTTTTTAAATCTTGATTTACGTTTTTTTGAAAATAACTATAATTTTAACGTTATTTATAAGAAGGTTTGTAATTATATCGTTATAACCGTTTCTAGTAATTAGTTTATTTATAAAAGATATTAACAAAAACGTAAGTTCCGATTATATAACTTTAATAATAATAAATTAAAAAATAAAAATAAGAAAGATTTTTCGAATGGTAATTTTAGAAAAATTTTTTTTCGGGCAGTACCGGTAAGCCTTTATCGGAGGTTAAAAAGAAGGTTTATTAGGAAATTGATATATGCTTTTATTATGGCAAAACGGGATATAAAGTTAACGATTGCCTTAATAAGAAAAAGGTTGTTATGGTAAAGATAATAAAGAATTTATTTAATTTCGACGTATTAGAAAAAGAATAAAATTATTGAAAAAAGTTTTAATGGTTTTTTTATATTAATAATAACGGAAGTAAATAATTCTACAAAATATAAAATTTTTATTAAAATTATGTAAATTTAAATAAATAAAATTGGTTTATGTATTAACGTTTTTTATAATACCGGAATATAAATCCGATTTTTCGTTAGCTTTTTTTTTTTGCTAGATAAGCAAAAAAGCGATTATGAATTTGTATTATCCGGTTAAAAAAATTAATTTAATTATAGAATTACCGAAAACGATTTATTTGTTAAATAAAAACGTAAATAATTATAATATTTAAAATTAATAAATAACATTTTTTAATCAAGTTTTTTAAATTATAAATACCGGATATAATATTTTTATCCGTTTTTATTAAATAGAAAAATATAATTTATTATTAAACTGTAAAAATAAAAATATTATTTAGCCCGATAATTTTCTAACTTTAATTAAGTTCTTACCGGCGATTAAATTTCTAGCCCGATATTTATTAAATGGGTACGTTAACTTTAAAGTTTAAAAAAACGTTAACCGTTATAATTACGTTATAAAAAAGGTTAATAAATAATATTAATTTTTTTAACGTTTATGGAAAAAACCTGAGAATAATTTTATTTTAATATTTATATTTATTATTCCGTTAGATATATTAAATAAGAGAAATATAATAAACGTACATAATATTAAGCCGATTATTTCCGTTATGGAAATGGTTAAAAATGATATAATTATCGTTTTATTAATAAATAAGTTAGAAATCGATTTCCGTATAAAATAATAAAGTAAATTTTCGATACTTTAAGAATTTTGTTTTTAAAAAAATAAAGAATTAAACGATATAATGTTAGCCGTTTTGTAAAAATGGAAAATATATAATAATTAAAAAATTTCCTTTTTCGAAAATAAAGATCCGGAATCCGTAAAATAAGTTCGGGAATTTTTATTAAAACTTTCCGTTTATTTGAAAAGATTTTTTTTTTAAAAATAAAAGTTAATATTTTTTTAGATTTTCGATCCGGCTATAACGTGGTTTTGGAACTTAACCGGTTAATACCTGCTTTTGGACCTTTAATTTATCGGATGCCCGTTTAATATTTTTTATTAAAAAAAAGTGGTAAATAAATTATTGAAAATCTATTTTATCGAATTATATATGTAAAAAAATGCCGTTTTAATTTTGTTTATTTTAAAATTATATTTGTTAACACGCCGGTTTTATATTAATTATCGTTAAGAGAATTAATATTTAAAAGATTATTTTATTTTAAATTTTTTATTTAACAGTATTATATTTAATTATTAAATCGTTAAACGTTTTATTAAAATCGATATTATTTAAATATTTTATAAATTTTGTATTATTATCTAATTAAAATATTTAATAATATTTAAAATCCGTTAAAAAATATTTTAATAAAAAGTATTTTTATTTAAATTTAAAATAAGCCTTGTTTAATAATAATCGGTTATTAATATTTAATTATATAAGTTTTTCGATTATTATATAAACGTTTATATCGATAACGTATTAATTTATTCCGGCTTTAAAAAATATTTAAAATATTATAAAAAAGTTATTTATTAGTTATATAAAATTAGTTTTTAAAAAGTATTAAAGAATTCCCGGTTTAACGTTAAAAAAATAAATTATTTCGGTATTATTATAGAAATAGGCGTAAAGGTTTTTATCGATTTAGTTAAGATTAAGGTAATTTAAAAATAAAAATTCGAAAATTTTAATAATTATACCGTAATTTATTTATTTATAAAATTTTATAACTACCTATAAATATTTTGTTATTATAAAAACAATATAACCGAGTTATTAAACCGTTTATTAAAAAAAGATGTTCTTTTCGTAATAAAATTTAAATAAAAATAAGATTTCGAAAGAATAAAATAATTTATTTACGAAATTTTAATTTTTGCTTTTTTAGGTCTGGTTAATTAATTAGGGTAGAAATAAACGTATTCTGTAACGTAACGGAAAGTATTATTTGGTATTAATAAAAAGATAATAAATGGAAATTTATAGAATATTTTTCGAAAATTATAACTTTAGTAAAAAAAACGTAATTTATTTAGGATTGAAAATTATTTGTTATAGTTTAAATTTTCGAATATTATTATTTTAAACTTTAAAGATAAAATATTTTTATTATAATCGATTATTTAGCTTTATTATATTTTATAAATAAACGCGTTTTTTACGCGTTAAATTTAATAAGTTAAAATTTTTTTTAATTTCGATATTATTTTTTAATATTAATTTGGCAAAAAAAATGTTACCGCGGATGTTTTATTACGGAAAACGGTCGATTTATTTATAGTTACGGTTTAAAAAAAAGGAAAGAAATTAAGTTTTAATTTTGTTAAAATAATTAAACTTTTTTATCGTTTTTATTAATAAAATGCTAATTAAAATACGAATCGAAAATATTTCGTAAGATGTTAATTTAATTAATTTTATTCGTTATAAAAATAAGACGTAAAATTTGGGTAAAAAGGATAACAAATTAATGGTATCCGAGAAAATAATTAACGGTTAAATTCTTTTTCGTATCGTATTTATTTATAAAATTTACGTATTTAAAATATTTATGTATTCCGGTTAAAAAAAAGTAATTAAGATATTAATACGGGAATATATTTGGTTCCGGTTTAAATAAAATGTTCGATAATATATCCGGAATTATTACAATTACTGTCGGAATAAAATATTTCGAAATAAAATTTTAGAATTTTTTAAATTTTTTTTTATTCCGAATAATATTTAGGATTACGTTGTCTTCGACGGAAAAAATATGCCGAAAAACCGTTACGATTATAATTATATATACGCGTTTATTAATAAATTTAATAGGATTATAGTAACTTTATTAAGTAAAAAATTAATATTGCGGAAATTTTAATTGATTAATATTATCGATATTTATATTATTTTTTTGGAATATTTATTATTTGGATTAATAATAACGTAAAGTAATTTATTTTTCAAAATATTTGGTTAAATTAAACGAATTTATGGATATAAAATATTATTATAAGAACGTTTTATATTTATAAATTTAAAGGGTTATTAAATTTACGAATTCCAAGCTGGATTAACGTTTACGTTTTTATATTAATAAGTATTAAAATAATTAAAGCGTATATATATTAGTATTAAATTTGGCTTACAATTTATTTTGGTATTTATTAATTAATATAGTTCCGTTAAAAATATATTAAATAAAAACATTCGGAATTTACTTTTGTTGGATTTGAATATAATTAAAATAAAAATTAAGTTAGTTTAATAAATATTAATAATTATTAAACGAATTAAAAACGTTTAAACGTTTACGAAAAAAGCTATACGGAAAACGTAAAAATATTAAAAGGCGTAGATAAATAAAAAATATCGGTTAATCGATTTTAAAATTAATAATAATGTTTTTTTTCGAAAAAAAGGTTTTATAACGTAAATATTAATTATTTATTTAGATTTATAATAAGTAAAATCTTTTAAAATTTTAAAAAAAGGTAAATATAATTTCGTTTTCGATTTATTATTAAGTTATAAAATAATTAGTTTATTTTATGCCGATCGGTTACGTAAAATCGATAATAATCCGTTATTTTAAGAAATTTAAATATTAGCGTTACTTAAAAAAATTAACGGTAAACTGGAATTTAGGGTAAAATAAATTAAATAATTAAGATTTAATAAGCGTTATAAAAACTTATAATATTAGGTGAAATAAAAAAGTTATAATTTCGATAAAATATAATATTTTGTAATTAATTTTAAAAACGTTCCGATTATAATAAAACGGTTTTATACGGAATATTTTAAAATATTTAAATTATTGGTTCGTTTATAAGAATAGATACGCGTAATGATTGCCGACGAGATTGATAAAAATTATCCCGATAATAATAAGGCCGTAAGGGTAGGAACCGGATTAATAAGGAAAAAACGGTACTTATAACCGATAGAAATTTACATATTTTTTTTAATCGTATATAAATTTTTAGGAGGGGGTAATATGATGGCAGTTACTAGGATCAAACCGTAAAGCTAGCAGCCGTTATATAGGGCTGACAGCTGCCATATAAACTAGTTATCTATTATATAGAGAGTGGGGATATTTGTAGATCCTTACGCATTTTGCGACTTTTCTTTTTTTTTTCTTTTTTTTTTGATTTAAATTTTCGTTTATAGCGTTAATAAATTAGCTACCATGCTATATCAATGCTGGCCATATCACGTATTATTATTAAAGATATTTTCGATTAAGGTAATATATATTTTAAGTTTTTAAATTTTTTTTAATTTTCGTAGTTTATTAGCCGGTTATTATACGTATTTACAAAATAATTTATTTGTTTTATATTAAATGTAACTTTTTATATTTTATAATTAATTTTAATAATATTTTTATAATACGAAACGTATGAAAAAATAGTTTTAACCTATAAAATATTTGTATTTTTTATCGTTATTTTAAATTAAATAATATCATAAAAGTTTAAAATTATTTTTATTTTTCCGTCGGTATGATAATTGTATAATTATTGAAATAAATATTAATAACGATAATAATTTAAAAAACCGAAATAGTTTAAATATAACGGTTATATAAAGGTAATTAAGCTTATATAAATAAGTTTATATTTTTTTATTCCGTACGTTTTTTTTACGTTTATACTATTTTAAATTTCTTTTTAATTAATTAATAATTAAAGTATTTTATTTAGAGTTTTTTTTATATATAAATTAAGTAATTATTAATTTAACTAAATATTTTATTTATCGGAATAATATTTATAATTTATTTTCCGTAATATAATTTTTTTTTTAAAGTTTTTAATATTATTTTAAAAAGTAACTTTTTTATTAAATTAAACATTTCGAATAACGATGACTTTATTTATTAACGGATTTTAAACTTTATAAATATTAACTAGTTAATAATTAAAAAAAATTTTTATATTTTAAAATTTAATTTTTAAAGTTATTATTTTTTTATGGTAATAATTGTTATAACGTAAGTTATACCATTATAAGTTTGTAAATAAGCTTTTTAAAATTTCGATTAAATATTATAACCTTATTTTTATATATTAAATAAATACAATAAATTTCATATAAAGTTTATTAAAAAAATGAATTTAAAAATATAGTTATATAAATATATTATTATTTTAAAAATATATACGATTAAAAATATAAATAATTTAATATTATTTCATATCGTAATTATATTTTTTAATTATATTTTATATTTTTATTTTAAATTTATATATACTGTATTAAAAATTTAAATTTAATGCTAAAAGAAAGTAATTAAAATATGTTTTAAAATTAATAATCTTTTAGAATTTCGTTATTGTATTTAATTATTTATAGAAAAGATTTATTTTAGTTTTTAAAATTTTTAAAAAGTATCCAAACGTTATAATTAATATAGTTTATTTTCGGTTTTTAAAATAAATATTTTAAATAAAGTTTAAATATTTATTAATAACGAATATAACGTATTTATATTTTTTCAAGCTTTTTTTTGAAATCTGTAAAACTAATAAAATTGTTTTATTTTAATCGGAATATTTTTCTTATAATTCGTAATGTATTTATTTTTTAGTTTTTACTTTATTATATATTTAATATTTAATTATTATAAAATTTCTTAAACGGATTTCTTTTATATAAAACTATAATTATGTAATTATTTCGGAACTTAAATAATCTAATTTTAAGTATTATATAATACTGTTACTTATACGTAATAGTCTTTTTGTTTATAAATTAACTTTTCGTTTATAAATAAATAAAGTTATATAAATATTTATTAGGTTAATATTTTCAATGATAAATTAATGGAATTTATTTATTTACGTAATAATTCTTTAAATATATTCATTTCGAATAAAATCATTAATTCTTTAATTACTTTATTAATATTTGTTTTTTCGAAATTATCTAAATAATATTAAATTACATGTAAATTTTCGTAATAAGTTACGTTATATATATATATATTTTATACCGTTAAAATTTTATAATAATATATTAACCTTTTTATAATTTTTAATCGGAATAAAATTATTATTTACGTATATTCCGTTAGTTTATACGGTTAATTTAAAATTTAAAAATTTATTATTAAAATTAAAAATTCATATCGTCGATTTTAGATTTAAAATAATTGTTTTTAAAAGGTAAAATAAAATAGTTATTACGTTACGTTAATCGGAAATTAAGAAATATGTTAAAATTCGTTTTTTTTAAATATTAATTTATTTATTATACAATTATTTTATTTAAAACTTTTAATAATTAATTAATTTTTTTAAGGATTATTTAAAAACGATCCGTTTGTTAGTTATAATTTTTATTACTTTATTAAATTTAAATTTTGTTAAGGTTTCACTAAAGGACGTATAATAATATTAAATTAATTTATGTAAAATATTTAAATGTATTATATACCGGATATTTTAATTATTTAAATTTTAACGGTTTTATTTATTAATATTTCAATCCGAATATATATCTTTACGGTTATTTTATTTCAGTTTTTGTTTAAAAACTTTATTCTGTAGTTAGATATTAATAAATATCAAATTATTTTAATATAAATAAGGAATAATTTTAAGTTTAATAATTTAAAAAATTAATAAACGTTTTTTGGTAATTAATTATACCTTTTTTAATTTCGGCATTTTCTATTTTTTAAAATTTTCGTTTTAGAATTTTATAAAAGAAATTACGGCTATATATAAGTTATTAATTTATCCGATTATTATGTTCGTTTTTGGGACTTTATATTATTACTTTATAGTTATAATTTTTTTTATTTCCCGATTTCTTTCTTTAATTCTTTACTAAATTTTAAAATTTATTTTAATATTTTGCAATATTTCTATTAAATATTAATTATAAGCTTATTATTATATATTTTCTCAAATTTAATTAATATAACGTATTATTTTCGGAATTCCTTTTGGAAAAGAATTCGTTTATTTAATTATTAAAAATATAAATCTTAGACTTTATTTTGTTAAATCGTTAATATTTTTAAAATATAATATTGTATTTCCGATTTTTATAAGTATATACCGTATATTTTTAGTTATAAGTTTATTTACTTCAGGTCGTTATTTTAAAGATATTTATTAGTTAATTTATAGAATTTTTTTTAATAATCTTTGTAAAAGATAAAATATTAATTTATATTAAAAAATAGATTTATTTTAAAAAAAACTATATCGGGTTTTATAAATTTAATAGGTTACGGACGTAATTAATTAAGGTTAATATAATCCCAGATTTTAAAAACGTATACCTTGAACTGAAATTCATTTTTAAAATAATTTTAATTTTTAATTTCCTTATAAATACTAAAAAACGTTAATAATACGGTTGCTATTATAATTAATAAAATATATAAATAATTATTGTTAATATATAGTTTATATCGTTTTAACAATAATTAATTAATTAATATATAACCTTAATTAAGTAAATAAAACTTTTAATTATTAGATATAAGGGATATTAGTTATAATATTATATTCGGCTAATTACGTATGCTGTAAAACACGTTCCGCTTTTTGATAATCTAGCCACGGAACATTTATATGCCGACCAGTAGGTGACCTTTCCGTTTATGGAGTGCGCTACGCACCCCCCCAGCTAGCTGATAATACCTGTATAACTGCTATATTAAATAAAAAATAAATCTTTAAATACGATTTTTCCGTTGAAACTATATATATTCTTTATTAATTTAATCGAAATGATAAGTATAAAAGCGCATTAAATATTATCATAAAGCCCTAGACGGGGGCCAAATAATAATATATAACTGCATTTTACTAACTTTTTAATTATTAAAATAAATCGTTTTAAAGCCCGAAATATTTAAACTAATTAATTAAAACGATTTCGAAGTTGTTTTTATACGTAATAGCAATTAAGAAAGGCTTAATGCAGGGTTCGAATTTTAAATTAACGGCGAGAAACTCCTTTTTAAAATAAGTTTAGTAAAGGGTTGGCATTTGGCCAATTTCGCATTAAACCTTTCTTAATAAGGCGTTTTTAATTACTATTAACGTTCCATACAAGTACTCCGGACGTACTGTCAAATAACTGTTGATATTAGGGGTTCTAAGATAGAACGCCACGGAGATTACCTGTGGCTTAGGTGGGGACTATATAAGCCACATCTACAAGTATAAGCCCCGACCAACACTGTCCAAGAACTTTATAATTATTAATAACAACACCCGTTTTAACTTTAATATTAAATATACGTTTGTATTTAATAATTAAAAGTCTTAATTTTATTTAATACCAATATTATGATTATAATGGCAAGCAATCTTTAGTTATAATAATTAAAACTATTAAATTTCTTTTTTAGCTTTTAAATATTAACAGTAATAAAATAACGAATTTCAAACTAAAATAATAGCCTTAATTTTATAGAACTATATAAATCTGGATCAGAAATTACTATAACTTATTTAATTTGTAGGGTTAATATTCGAAAATTACTTGAAAAAAGCTAATCCGCAAATTATTGGAAATATTTTAACCGAGATTACCGCCGACAGTATAACCGTCGTATTAAGTGCCGTTAAATAAATAAATATTAATAGAAAATTTCGTTTTAGAATAAAAATAATTACCGAAAGTAGATTTAATTAGAATACGGATTAGGTTATATACGTATACGAAAATAAAAAATATAAAGATTATCGAAAAAATGTTAAAAAATTAAAAAATTAAATTTTATTATTAATATTCCTTATTTACCGATTTATAAATTATAAATTAATAAAAACTTTTAACGAATAATATAACGATTTAAAAAGAATTGAAACCGGAAAAAAAATATTAAATAATTATTAAATTATTTATTAAACTTTTAAAACATTTCGGAATATAAGTAATTTAATAAGAAATAATTATATTAAACGTATAAAATAAAAATATTAAAAAGGTTAACGATATATGAAATTTAGCGAACGATTTTAGGAAAATGCTTTTAATAACGTCTTTAATTATTAAGTTATAAACTTTAAAATAATTTATTATAGATAAATTAATTTTGATACTTTATAGTATCGTAAAATAATAACGTAATTTAAAGTTTATATTTCCGTATAATTTAAAAGAATTCATCGGTAAAGTATTTAAAAACGCGTTTAAAGTAACGTTCGAAAATATAAAAGATCCGGATTTTGAAGTAAATAACGATTTATTAAATATTAATAAAATAAAATTAATTAATTAATATTTTTATAAAAAACCTCGAAAATGCGGTAAAGGTAAAAGTTAAAATTAAAACGGTAAATTAACGGAATTAAAACGAAAATATATTATTATCGATAAAAACCTTACCGAATTTATTCATTAAATATATTTAAATTTTTATAAACTATTAATTTATTACATTATATTTAAAAATAAAAGATCCGAGTATTAAAACGTTAACGAAACCTTGATATAATTAATTGAAAATATATCAATATTAGCGTAAGTTTAATAAAAGAAAGTAGAAAATTAAAAATTAAAACATTATCCGCAAGGTTCGATTAATTCGAACGTAAAATAAATATACCAAAATTAATATTTTAATATTTTATCCGATTTTTGGTACGGTTATTTATTTTTTTAGAAAAGGTTTTTATTTTCGATTTAAAAATTATTTATATATTTTTAATTAAATTAATAAGCTTTTAAGTTTTAAGTTATTACCTTTAATTAATTATATATTCATTAAAAATATAATTATTTTTATTTTTAAACACGGAAAAATAAATATCTATTTCGAAAATTTAATTAATTTCCGGTTAATATATTTATATAATATAACGTACTGCGAAATACTAGTCTATAATTTAATATTATTACGTTTATTAAAAAAATAGAACCTTTAATAAAATTATAAAGAAATTAAAAATTATTTTTAACGGAAAAATAATTTAATTCTTATAACGTTACCCGAAAAATACGATTAAATAATAATTAAATATTCATTATTATATTTAACTTTAAAAAATATTTTTTATCCGACGGAAAAAATCTAACTTATAAATAAAATAACCTTCAAATATTGCTAATATTTAACGATAATACTTAAAACTCGCTCACTTAAATTTAAAAGCCTTTAACTATTTTATAAATTATTTTCGGAAAATAAAAATTAAAAACTTTAATTAAAAACGTGAAAAACCTTTTTTTATTGCCGTAAATATAAAGCATACGCATATAAAAAGGCAAAACGCGGAAATCGTAAAACTTATTAAAACTTATTTATAAAGCCAGAAACGTATTTAATTATTAACTTTTAAAACCTAAAAAATTAATAATAACCGTATTAATAACGTTATATTTATAATTAATTGTTTTTAAAGCTATATTTAAACTAGTACCTTAGCAATAAAATAAATAAAATAATTTTTATAACCTTAAATTAAATATTTGTCGATTTTAAAAGTTATAATTATAAGATAAAAGTTATAAAATACGATAACGAACTATATAACAAAAAATACCAAATCTAAAATTATTTATATTTAAAAAGAAACGTGCGAATTAAACTTTCGGAACCTAATATATAGGTACAAAATAAAGGCGCCAAACGTTCGGGGAGTATAATTAAAATAAAAACGATTTATATATAGAAAAAGTAAAATTATTATACTTTTTATAAATAAAAGTTTATTATATTATAATTCATTTATATAACGGGACTTTTAAATATATATTTAATTAATTAACCTTATATTAACGTTTTCATATTTATTAAATATATAAAGAAAGCAATATAATTACCGATCAAAAACTTTACCAAAATTATTTCTCAATTTATAATTATAAAGCTTACGTTTAAATAAAAAACGTATAACCTAAATAAAATGAAAATATAAAAGTTTAGCTCGAAAATTTGGATTAATTACCTTATGTCGGCAATTGGTGCTTTCAGGTGCTACCGGCTGGTGGGCTTTGTTCAGGCTAGGTAGCAGAATGCTGCCTGGGACAGCCTTTGTCCACTGATGATCCTTTGTCACCCAATCTGTATATAAGGGCGATTGCCCACGGACTAGATTTGTCCTTTCCTAGAACTTAGAGAACCAACACAGAGCAATTACGCCAGATTCCTGCATTCGATCACTGTGACTGCTGTCACCTTATAAAATATCAATTATCGAATATTTACCGTATATAAAATCTTTTAACGAATAAAATAATAACGGTTCGTAACGTTATTTTTAACGAAAAAATACTTTTAATAATAATTTAAATAACTTTAAAAACGAGCTTTTTAAAGTAACTAAAAACAAATCACGTTACTTATTTAATAAAATCGAATACGTAAAAAGTTTACACTTTAAATCTAGGTCTACGGTTTATAAAAAAGATAAAAAAATTACGTAATTATTAAAAATACGTTCGAATAACGTTATTAAAAACGAAAACGTAATAAATTCGAACGAAATAAAAAACCTTTAAAAAATTTTAATTCGTATAAACTTAATTAACTTTATACGAATATTTATTTTGCTCCTTATTCGATGTACGATTTTATTTCGCCGTATCTTATTACCTTATTAACTATTACCATTCGAATTATTACGGTTCTCAAAAAAAAGTAACTATAAACGCCGGCCTTAAAAAACGTAAAGGTATCGATAAAATCCTTAATTCCGGAATTATATACCGTATCTCGAACTAAAAAATTACGTTTATTATAAAACGCTTAAATTCGGTAATAAAATTAAGGTACGGAAAATAAATAAATAAGACATAAATTATTTAAATAATAAACCGTCTATATTATTGCCTTAATAATATAATAATAAAAGCCTAGGTTAATATTTTTAAATATAATTAAATTAAAGGCCTATTATAAATCAAAAAAAAAAATTTATCAAAAATATTTTCCGCCAACTTTTAAAACCTAGAAAAAAATTACGAAACTATTTTACAAGAAATAAATTTCGGAAGACTAAAAAACAATTATTTAAATAATTATAAACAAATAAATTCGTAAATACAATACGACCGTAAAAAGCTTAACAGAAAATAATTCTTAATTATATATAAATATATTTTATAAATTTAATACATATAATATCTTTTTAAAATATAAAGTAAGTTTAATAATACGAAATAATTAAGAGGTTTATAAAAAATATAAAAAAATATATATTTCTATTTTTATTAAAAAGTCCTTTTGAACTTTTATTATTATAATTACGTAATTTAATTTAAAATTAATATAATACGATATAATTAATATTTCGTTAATATAAAGTTAAATAAGAAAATTTATATAAAAGTATTATTATAATACCGAAAACCGGGAATCATTTTACGTTTAGTTAAAACCTTATACGGATTAAAAATATTTTCCTTACTTTAATAAAAAGAATTATTAAAAACGCTTACTTCATTAAATTTCACTTCTATCCCTTACAAACCGTATTATTTCGCGCAAAATAATATCCTCGAATTCTTTTATGTCGACGATATCGTTATCGCTTACAAAAGAAAACGCGAAAAAGTAACTAACTGTTACAGTACAGGAATAGGGGTTCCTGTATTTGGAGAAACCTGCCTTTGGAGCTTGGTGCGGACCCCGCACGGCTAATCTTCGGATTAGGGAGAGCTTGGCTTTCCCCGCGCCAAGGTCGAGGTGATCTAGGTGATCTAGGTGATCTAGGTGATCTAGGTGATCTGGGACCAGATCACATAGATCACATAGATCATACAGATCCACGACATACTCATTGAATTCAGAATAGATATATAACGAAACGGTTTCCTATATAGATAGCACCTATTTAGTTTCGCTCTTTAGCTATCAATTTAAGCCTTTAATCAGAGGCATCGTGCTCAAATTGAGGGAAGAGTCCGCAAATCTCTTTAACGAACAAACCCCAGAATCATTCATTCTGCTATTGTTACCTGCAAATCAAGACCCCATTCCGGATACTGCTCATACCTCCAGGTGGATGTATGACAGGTTTGTTACACTAACGTAACAATTAACCAACTTTAATAATTTCTAAAAATTAAAATTATCCGAAACCGATCGAGACATCGAATATAATTATTATAATCGTTATATATTAATAAACTAACTAAGCTAATCGAAAAAAAAAAAACCCAAATTCCGGTCGAACCGATACTTTTATAAAAAACTAAAAATTACTTCCTAATTAAAAAATCACGTTTAATTATTTTATTAAAATATATCCAAAAAAATCGGCTTAATATTAGACGCCGTAATTATTATTCGTTCGGATATAAGTTTTACAACCTTTAAATTAGCAAAATTTAATACAAATCTAAGCCCGAAACATTATATAAATGCAAACCGACTTATTCGATACCTTTTCGAAACAAAATATTACGTTTTAAAATACGGTAAAATAAATACCTTTAAGATAATTAATAATGCCTTAGTTACCGATAATTGGATCGACCGAAAAAGTTTTTAAGCTTACGTAATACGTTTATTCGATAACATTATCGGATAACGCGTTAATAAATAAAATATAATAATTATTTTTATAATAAAAACGGAATTATTAATGCTTACTTAAGCCGTAAAAAAAGTTATATACGCATTACGATTAATTAAGAAATTCGGAATTCGATTCGATATTTCGATTATTAATATCTAATATAATAATAAATAAATTATCAAGTTTATTTACGTAAATATTATCTAGCTTTAAACAAAAATTAAAGCATATAAATATTTATAATTATTAATTACGATAAAAAAAATTCGGTTTCATTATAAAAATAATTATTATATTCTATTTATTCGTTTATTATTTAATCATTTTATTAAATAATTTTATTACGTATATTTATAAACTTTTTCGAGCGATATCATTATTAATAAAAAAGCGTTATTTTAAATATTAAAGGTATTTATATTTTAAATTATAAAACGTAGGTTTTTAATCCGAATAAATATTTAATGAAATGTTAAATAATATTATAATATTTACTATTTAGATTTATATTAAAACGAGAAAAGCAAAAAATAACGAATATAATAATAGGTCGTATAATAATAATTATATATATAATAAATCCGGTTTATCGTTAATATTTATTAATCGAATTTATAAATATTTTATTATTTAAAAAAAGTAATTTTCTATATTTTATAAGCGTTAAAAAATGGCCCGTTTTTCTTAAAAATAATGTCAACGAACATATTAATATAATGGAATTAAATAATTAAATTAAATTTCTTTTTTACCGGTTTTTAATAATTTTTATATTTAGAAATTAATATAAATGTTTTGTTAAGTAATGAATAAATTATAATTTAATTATAATAACGTTTATAATAATTCGCTTTTTTACGATAAATTAAAACGATATTATTAACGTAAAAAAAGATAAAAATTTTATTTTTAATAAAATAACCTTGTTTGTAAAAAATAGGTTTAAACCTTAACTTTTTTAACGTAATAATAAATTCTTTTTGTTATAACAAGAATATTTTTCGAAATCCATATATAACTTTTTATAAATATAAAATCTTTTTTTATTTTCTACATTTTAAAATTATTTTTATAAATATATTATATAATATTTTATTTTAACGAAAATGTTTATTGCATCGTATTAAACAAGTTTTAAATTAAAGTAAGTAACTATTACTATAAATCTTTTATTTTTTTTTTAAACTTAACGTATATATATTTTCAAGTACGAATTTAACCTATTAATTATTTTATATTATAAGGCAGGCTTAATATTTTTAAAATTATCCGTATCTATTAAATTTATATACGTATAGTTATATATAATTTAATAATTAATAATTTTTGGTTTTATTTTTGTTAATTCTAAATTACGTAATTATTTTTAAATAATTCTATAGGTAAATATATTTTATTTTAAGCAAAGTTTTTTTATAGGATAAGACTTTAAGCTTTCGTATTTTTTAAGCGGTGGTAATAGGTTTCGCCGGTATATTTTATTAATTTCTTTTTAAATCAGAAATAGCTTTTTTAAATTAAAAAGGTTTTTTTCGTTAAAATTTTTTTTGTTAAAATATTTAATAAATTTAATAAAAAGTTTCGTAAATTTTGTTTTTATGAATTAATTATTATTTCGCGTACCGATTAACATGGCCTTTTTATTTACGTTAAACGTTATTTTTTAATTTATCCGGTATTATTTTATAGTTCGAAAATCTTTTTCGGCCGGAATTAATAACGGGGATATTTTATTTAAGCTTATTATTTTATTTTGCTCTCGGTAATAATTAAACTTTTTATTATTCGGTTAAATTAAATAATTAAAATTTTTTAATAATAACGGTTATTAATATTATTATAAATAAAGAAATAAAGTTTAAGGTTAAAAAAGGTTCGAAGATAGTTATAATATAAAAATAATTAATTTTATTATTATATACCGTATTTAAAATATTTTGCGTTTAAAAGCTGTATTTATTTAACGTTTTTCCGTTTTTATTTTAGTATTTTTATAAAGATCCGCTATTTTTTTTTTGTTTGATAAGTTAGGAATTTAGGTGGGTATAAATATTCGAAAGTTTTGCAATAAGGTATTTAAGTTTTTTTCGGTAATATGTAACAAATCGGTTTATAAATTTTCGATATTTTTGGTAAAAAAATTGTCTTTATTAAAAGTAATATTTCGTATAATATAAATTTTGTTAATTAATTGATTTTATATCCGGTACATACTGTTAAATTATATTTAATAAAGTATTTTATTTATATTTTAAAACTTAATCTTTTTTAATTAATATTTCTTAAAAATTATATATATAAATATAACGTACGTTTTATAATTATAAGTTTTAATTATTAAGTTATTTTTAAACGTAAAATAAGTATAAAAATATTTATATAATAATGATTTAAAAAAAAGAATATTTTGAGATTTAGTTTATGGTTGTTAATTTTTTAATTTATACTTTTGCAAAATAATCGGTAAAATGGTTTAGAACTTTTGGACCCGAACATTTTAACCGTAAGTATTAAAATTTGTTTAGTTAATGTTCGAAAAGCTTTCGGTTTAGGAATTAAATTTATTACGACGGATTTTAAATAACGTTTTGGAGATATTTATTAAGATATTTTCGATTATAAATTGGTTTTAATTATTTATTAAGTAATCAAAAATAGTATTATTTTTTCGGCGTAAATAGTTATTAAAGATTTTGTTATTTTATTAGCAATTTCTTTAAAAAGTAAACGTAAAAATATTAAATTATATATAAAGTTTTTATATTAAGCTACGTTATATAATTATATAATTAATTTTTTTTTTAATTTATTAATTTTCATATCGATTTTTCCGTATTTTAAAATAGGTATTAAGATATCGTTTATATAAACGGTATTTTTAGAAAAAGCTCGTTTAAAGTTAAGAAATTATATAATGATATTAAAGATATATAAGGTAAGTTTTAAGTTAGAAATGGCTATATTTTTTAAGAAATAAATAAATAAATTAGAAATCTTTCTATTATATATATTATATAAAAAAATCAGCTTTAGTTTTTTTTATTACTTTTTAAAACATTAATTATTAAGTTTTTATTTTAAATTATTTTAAGCGTCAGATTTTATTTTCTAATGCCGTATTGCTTATTATTCGGTATTTTATTAATTTTTATATCGGAAAAAAGGTTTTTATTTAATGGGAGCTTTTTTAGAGAATACGTAAAGGTATTCGGAAAGCTGGTAAATTCGTCAGTAACTATAATAACGTTTTCTATTTTCTATTTTTAAATTAAATTTTTAATATTTCCGTTTAGAATAATTGCGTAATTTTGATTTATAATTTTTATTACTTTAAAATCTTTTATTTTTCCTTTTTTTCAAGATTGGCGAAAATTATTGCCGGTTAGTTTTTAGATTAAATTAATTTTTTAATCGGTTTTTTTTATTTCGATCGGTTTGTTATATAAAGAGCCGGGAAAAATACGTTTATATTTTTTTTTAGATTTATATAGAAATATATTAATATTTATTCGTTTCGGATATTAATTGTAATTTTTAAATATAAAAGCTTTTTATTTATAATATTGTTTTTATACGTTATTTAAAAGTTCGAGGTTTAATTAGTTAAAATCGGGGTTATTATTGTTAATAAATTTTTAATTTAGGTCCGATAGTTTATTATTTTAGGTATTTTATGTTTACGACCTTTAATTAAAGATTTTTTTTGGTATATATATAATTTGGCGCAAAGTTTAAATGTTAGCAATATTGATTTTAAATGTTGTTAACTAGGTTGTTTTTATATACCTTTCCGGCGATACGTAACGTCATATATCAATTTTTAAAGTTTTAGTTTCTTAATAAGGCGGTTTTTTAAATAATTGATAATATTAACGATATAATTTAATTAAATAATGGTTTTAAATTTTTCCGAATATTATAATACTTTTTGTTTTTATATATAAATTTATTTTAAGTTTGGAAATAAGTTTTTTGTTCATCGATAGTTAGGTTTGTTAGATTTCCGAATTTATCGGGTTTATTTTGTTGGAAAGCTTTTATAATAATCGATTCGTTAAATTGTTATTTCGGTACCGTGCCTACGTTTTTTTTAAAAAGTTTTAAATCTGTAGGTTTTTTGGTTTAATGAGTTATATTTTGTTATTTTTAAAATTGATAAACTTTTAAAAGTTTAGGTTATCGGTTTGCTTTCGGAATTCGGGTTTTTAAAGTATTTAATTTTTAAGAGTGTTGTATATTATTAAACAAGTGGTTGAAATTAATATTATCTGTCAGCAGTCACAGTAATCGAATGCAGGAATCTGGCGTAATTACTCTGGGTTAGTTCTCTAAGTTCTAGGAAAGGACAAATCTAGTCCGTAGACAATCGCCCTTACATATACGATTGGGTGACAAAGGATCATTAATAGATAAAGGCTGTCCCAGGTAGCATTCTGCTGCCTAGCCTAAACAAAGCCTACCAGCCGGTAACACCTGAAAGTACCAATTAATGAGACGCCCTTTTACATTAAGTAACCGCGGCTGGAAAGTCCGAAAAGTCCAAAAATTAAATCTAAAAATAACTAATATATATAAGGTTTAAACTTTAATTTCGTATTTTTTAAGTCCCAGGTCCTATACAAACCGTTTAAAGTTTGTTTTATTAAGTAACTTTATAACCCCGTTTATAGGGTTATTTTTGCTTTTTACGAATTAAAAACTAATATTATTTATTTAGACTTTTTATCGTACGTAATAATATTTAATTTAAATATAACTTTTCCTTCGTGATATTTATATTTTCTTTATTTATTTAAACGCTTTTATATTATTTTTTAAAATAAAAATAAGGCTTTTAGGTATAAGTTTTAACTTTATTAAAAAGTTTTTATTTCTTATTACTTTTATCATAACCGTTCCTGTACTTATATATTTTATTTTTATAGTATATTTTATAATAACGCCTTATAATTTTAAAATCCAAAATACGAACGTTTTAGTTATAAAAAATATATACTTTATAATAAATTTTGTTAATTTTTAATTATTCGTAAAACTTATATCTATTATTTCGAATAACCTTAAATTATTATATTTTTAATACGAATAATTTCGTTTTAATTTTTTATATCGAAAAAGTAAATTTACCGTAGCGTTTAAATAACGTAATACTTTTTTGATATATTTTTAATATTTAAATAATAAATTATTTATAAATTTAGCCGAAATTAAAATTATAAACATTATATCCGGTTTATTAATATAATTTAAAGCATTAATCTTTTTTACTAAATTTATATGTTTAAATTTACTTTCCTCATTAACTTTATTTTTATATTTAATAATATACTTTAATTAATTTTTAATAAATAATATAAGCTTTTTTCGTATTTTGTTGAATTTAATTAATTTTAATAATTTCTTAATATATTATTATTAATTTAGTTTAACGTTATCAATTAATAAAAAGCGGATAATTCGTACACTTAAATATTAATTTGCATATTTTAAATTTTTGATAATTACGTTTTTAACGATTTCTTTAATAATATTTTAAAATTTTTATTTATTAACTTTAAAAAATAAAAAGTTATTAATATATAAAATAATAATATATCCTATTTTAAGGTTATAATAAATTATACTATTCGAAATTAATAAATAAAAATTTAATTCAAAAATATTTTCTTAATTCTTTTTTATTAAGCAGCTCCGGTCTGCTTTAAGCCGTATAAAAGATTTATTAACTTAATAACCTTTTTCTTAAAAAAAGGATACGTTTTTTTATTTTTTAAATACGTATCGAAATATGTTTTTAATATAAAAATTACTTTATATCAATATTTTCTTTTAATTTATTATTGAAGTACGTAACGATAAAATTAAATTAAAATATATGCTAACTTAAATAAATAACCAAAGCTATTAGAATTTTTTAATATATAACTTTTGTTATATTTATTACGATTTTATTATAACTTTTTCCTTTCCATTATATTTTTCGTTTTAAACCTTTTATAATTTCTTTTAAAAACAAATTATCGTTTATTATTACAAATAATTTATAAATAATGAATAATTCACTTAAGTTAATATTTTCCGAATTTTTAAGTTAAAAATATTATCGTACTTATCTTTTAACATATTAACCATTTATTAATATTCGTAAATATTCCAAATAACTTAATTAACGTTTCCGTAACCTTTAAAAAAGTCGTTATCGTTAACGTCTGGAACAAAATAAAAGGTATATAAACCCTTATCGCCTTTTTCGTCCTTTTAAATTAAAATTAATTTTAATTTACGCATTAACTTAAAAACTTCGTTTAAAACCCTTAAAATATATAATTTAAAAATTATCTTTTTCGGCCGTTTTTCTTTTACGTTTAATTTACTTAATTTCCTAATCCATATCGTCTTTTAAAACGATATTATCGTCGTTATTTTTTATTCCGATACCTTTTTATTTTTAATAATATTTTAAACGTTTTTATACGGGTTATAAAAATATTCGAATAATATTTCTAAAATTAAACGGCTTTTTTAATTGCTTTAAGTTTCCGTAAATTATAACATATAATAATATAAATACTTTATCGCTTTTTAATAATTATATTTTATAATTATACATTTTTTAATAATTTAATAATATACTTTTTATTTTACGAATTATTAACCTTTTTAATTTAATTCTATAATTTAATTAATTAAATTATATATTTGCTATCGAATATTCGAAAATAATTATTATTAAATTTATATAATTTATCAAATTCGAATATATTTTTAAAGTATTTAATTAATATTATATCCTTTACCGTAAACTATTTAATCTTATTAATTATATATTTTATAATTTTTATTATTACGTTCCAAAAATATATTGGAATTTTTTTAGGTTAAAATTATATAAGCTTTATCTTCTAAGAACTAAATACCTTTTTCCGTAATGCCGTTTTAATATTGGTTATAAAAATTAAAAATTATTAATTTAATACCTTTAATTATGGAAAACTTTTCGATAATTAATATGCCGCATTCCTTACTGCTATTTAGACGTAAAGTTTTTATTTTTTTTATTTTAATCTTTTGCATTTAAAAAAGTTATTTTTAAACGTTTAATTATCCGTATAATATAAATATATAAACTTTATTATATTTCGTTTTTAATTTTAAACGAATAATACGTTTTATAACGTAAAAGATTATTTATAATAAAACCAAAATAATTATTATTTTTAATATTAACGGATTTAACTAAATTTATATTATACCAAATAATCTTTTTTACGTATTATCTCTATCGTTAAAACTTTATAAATAAGATTTCCCGTATTTTTCCTTTATTATACGTTATATAAGATAACGCTTTTATTTCGTTAAGATTTAAATTTATTTTTATAACTTTTTTAATAATTTAAGTTAATTATTTTATATTAAAATAACAGAAACGGCGGTATTAAAAGATAAATCTTTTTATTACTTCGTTCTTTATATAAACCTTTTTATCCTTAAAAACGTTGACGAATATTTTTTTTAAATTACCGTTATTTTTACCAAATATCTACTTTAATACGTATCTTTATTAATAATTTTTATCGTTCGTTAATTTCGGAACCTTAATAATAAGCTCCGGCTTTTTATAAATTTATAAAAAAAAACCTTTTCCGAAATACGATAATTATTATTAATTAAAAGCCGTTAAAGTTTACCAAAATGTTTTTATTCAAGTAACCTCCTTTTTGTAATATATTTCTTTAAAGAATACCTTTAAAAGGAAGTCGTTAATATATAACATATATTTTATTATAATTTCGTTATTTTTCTACGGGGCCCCCTTAAAAGCCACTTTATTATTTTAACGGTAATAATAATAATAAATCCTTTATTTATCATAATATAGATTTCCTTATTATTAATATTTAGGATCAAATTCTTTTCGAAATCTTTAATATTATTCGTAATATTAACATTCGTTTTTAAATCCTAAAATAGCTTCTCTTTATTATCTTTCATAAATAAATAAATATATAACAGCATAGTAGTGTTTATAACAACTATTTTAGGGCTTTTAATCGTTATAATCTTAAAGTATCCAGCTATTATAGCTACCTTTTAAAGCGTTTTGTTAGCGTTATTTATAACGGTTGCTTTAAAACTTTCGATTATTAAAGCTTTAGTGCAGTTAGTTACTAAAGCTTCTGCTTTAAGGTATTTAAGCGTTATATTTTTAGTAATCTTAATTATTATAATTATTTCTAAATTATCTTATCGTATTATCATATAAGGTTTTAAAGCTATTATTTATTAATATAAATGCTAAATATTCCTTTATTAAAACGGTATAAACTTTTTAAGCCTTTAAGGATAAATTATTTTTTACCCGGTTTATTATTACGGCTGTTGCCGCGAGTATTATAGAAATTATTGCTTTAATTATTATTATTCTTTTAACGTTAATATCGCTTTTCTTTTTTTCCTTTACCGTTTTTTTCTTTTTATAGCTTAAAATAATCCTTTATTAAATATCCGTATTTATTACAATCAAAGTAAAATAGCTTTCCAGTTTTATTTTGTACGGGTTTATTATTTCGAAAATTATTATTATTTTCTTTATTTTTGTTCCTTCAAATGTTATAAAACCGCCCGTTATTTTTCATTTTGTTAATTCGATTATAAAACTTGTTATTAAAATCGTTAATGAATTACCAAAAAAAAATAATCCGTTTATTTAAGCATTAATTATATCGTTTTGTATTAATTACTAACGCGGGTTTTTATAGCAATAAGAAATATCGTAATATGCTTTTCGGTTTTAAACTTTATACTATAACCTTTTATTTTTCGAAATAACTTTTAAAATTTAATAATAAACTGCATAAGGTTTTCTTTATCGTATATAATTTTGTTAAACTTTTTCCAAAGTAACCTTTACCGGGCCTTACCTATCGCTATATATACTTTCTATAAAGTTTTTAATATCTTTATTCCCTTTTTAATACCTATAATTAATTTAAAGGATATCTTTTTGCAGGTTTTAGTAATAACCTTCGTTAAACGCAATTAATTTATTTATTTCAGCTTTATACCGTCCTTATAGCTAATGTCTTTCAATATAAGGTTAAAGGCGCTACTTTAAAGCTTCTAATTAGCTCAACTTAACAAATAATTCTCCTTATTTAAAGAAAAATCGAAACGCTTTTAACGGAACTTCGAATCGTCGTTAAACTTTTTAAAATCCTTTTTTCGTTCCTTTAAACGGATACTTAATTCGTTAAAACTATCCGAATTATTAAAGTTAAAACCCGAGAAATTACTGGAAGAATTATAATACCCCTTCCGTCGTTTTGGTAAATCCTTAAATAACTTTAAAAAAAGGATAAAAATAATAAATTATTTAAATTATCAAAGTTTCCGTATATTACTTCTTTTCCCTTAAACGGTAACTTTACCTTTTTACTTTTCTTTCTTTTCGAAAAATTAGGTTTTTTAGTAAACTACTTTCTAAGCTTTTCTTTGCTTTTTTTAATAAAGTTAATCTTTTCCATATCGCTTTTTAATACGATAAATACTTCCTTAAAACTATTCGTATTAACTTTAAGCTAAACGCTTTATAACGCCTTCGGTTACGCATTTATATTACGTAAACTTTTAAAACTCTATATTGCTTTATTTTCGAATATATTTAAAAACTGTATTATTACGTATTTAATTATAATACTATTTCGTTAATTTATTAATTTTAAAGTTTTATATTTTTAACCTTATCTTTAACTTATTAATATCTGTTTTCTTATATTTTAGCGTTCTATTTAATCCCATTTATATTAATACCTAAGGACGTATAAAGCTTATTTAAATCTGCTTCGGTATATTATTTTTAAATTAAAGTTTTAAACTTATTTAAATTTATCTTTAACCTTTATTATTAAAGTAACAAATTATCTTCTATTAAAAATACCTCCTATTTTTCCGCCTGCTTTTTTTACTATAAGATTCTTTATTTTAAAAAACCTCCTAATTATATAAAGGTTCAAGATAAAGAAAAAAAACAAGTTATCGTTATTTATATACTTTCGTTTCTTAAAAACGAAGCCGTTATCGGATAAATTATTAATTTACTTAGCAGGAAACTCCTTAAAGGTTTTAGGTTTTTTTTGCTATCGTTAACTATTATTTAACTCTTTCCTAAATCGTTAACTAAATAACCTTTTCTTAAATTTCGTACTTTTTTTTTGTTAACTTAGTTTTTAATATATAATTAACCATTTTATATAACGTAATACGGTTACTAATTAATCAAAAGATGCTATTATGTTAACAATTATAATAATCGAATATAGAAATCTAGCATAATTATTTTAAGTTAATTCTTTAAGTTCTAAAAAAGGACAAATCTAGTCCGTAAGAAATCGCCCTTATATATACGATTGGGTAACAAAGGATCATCAGTGGACAAAGGCTCTCCCAGGCAGCATTCTGCTGCCTAATCTGAACAAAGCACACCAGGCGGTAACACCTGAAAGCACCAATTGCCGACATTATCAGTTAAAATAAATATAATTTAAATAAAGTATGCGTATTATTTATATATTCGATTAGTTTTTAAGTAAATAAGAATTTTAATTATTAGATATTACGTAATTTTGGATTATGTGTATTAGTTATTTTATTAATTATAGAGTCTTTTAACCGCGTCGGTCAGGGCTTATATTAGTAGATGTAGCTAGTGTAGTCCCCACCCTGAGCTATAGGTAACCTCCGTGGCGTCCTGTCCAGTTTAGGACCCCTGATATCTAACAATAATCAATAACAACAACACCCGTTTTGACCCCAATACTGAATACACGCTTGTATCTAACACGTACAAGTACTCCGGACGGTTTTTGGCACCTCGTAGTAACAAATTCAAATAACTTAATAATAATCTATCGCATTAATTTAAATTAATCGGATTCTTTTCCGCTAAACGTTTTTATAATTTCTTTATAAGTACGCGCATTATATTCGGGCTTGCTACAAACGTTATATTTCCGTTTTTTTCGTTTTAACCTTATTACGATAACCTTTTTTAGTTATTATTCCCTGCATGTTTTTACTATTTCTTTCTTTTAGGCCAAAAAGACTTATTCTTTTATATAATAAACATTTTTTCTTTCTAAAAACGTTTGTTTTTAGTTTTATACCGCTTGTTTAAAATATAATTCGTTTCGCGTAATTAAACGTTTTTTTTTTCAGGAAAAAAGTAACTTTATATAATAATAATATATAATCTTTTATTACAAAATTAACCGATTCGAATATTTTTATTAACGAATTATCTTAATAATTTTTAATTTTATTTTATGAATATCGTTTTTATTTTATTATTTTACGGATATTTTTAAAAGTTTTTACGGAAGGTAAAATGGAACCGGCGAAGGTTAACGGAAAAACGGTCGGTATAAGCATAGTTAAAAAATTTTAATTCGGAAAAAACGATACTAAAATAAAGCTAACTTTTGTAAATTTAAATTTAATATTATTAAACGTTATAACAATTTAAAACATATCGTAAAAGCCGGCGAAATCTTTTTTTAGTAATATAAATATAATAACGGTATATTAGGTTTTCGATATACAGTAAATAAGTGCGCTTTAAAACCGAAAAATAAAATATATTAAAAGGTTAAAACCGATACGAAAAGTATACGCGCATATAAAGTATAATAATAATATTATTATCATAATACTTTTCGAATTCTATCGAATGATAATTTTCGTAGCCGTCGAAAATAAAAAAAAGTTTCGAACTTTTCGTACGTATTAAATATATTTATTAAATTATTAAAATTAAAAAAATATAATTTATTTATTATTTAATTATTATTATTTAATATAACTTTTTAATTAATTAGTAAGAATAAATTATTACGGTATTAAAATTTAAAATGATTTTTTGCCGTTATAATAATAAATAACGGTATAATTTAATTTTAAAAATTAATAATTTAAATTTTTATAAATTTTTTTATTACGTATATTTAAACTTTTTTACGTTTTTCGATACTAATAATTATTATGCTTATTATTTTAAAAGTTTTTATTAAAAATTTAATTTTATCGAAATTATAAATATCTTTTTTTACGATACCGTATTTCGCGATTATAATCCGAATAAATTCGAATTATTTATAAAATATTTTTAAATTTTTATATAAAATCCGTTAATAATTAGTTTACCGATTTAAACGTATTTTAAAACCTTTTTTGCTATTTAATGAAATTTGACGCCTAATTAATTATAACTCGTTTTATAATATATTAAATAAGTAATATATTAACTATATTTTTAACGTATTAAAGCTGGATAAGAAATATTTACGTATTTAAGTTAAAAATTTGGTTAATAAATTTCTTTTTTCGGTCGGCGTTAATTTTCGCAATTTGAATATATAATTATTATAAAAAGGTATGCGGGTATATCGTTTATATAATGTAGATTTCACAACTTTATATATAAAATTAAATGTTATATAATTAAATTTCGGGTTTCGTTTTTTAATTTAAACGGCTACGTTTATTTTCGGTTTTTTTTTTATAAATCGTTCTATATTATTAATATTAAAAAATGTTTAATTAAAGCTCGATAATTAGAATATGTTAAAAACCGTCCGGAGTACTTGTACGTCCGGAGTACTTGTGTAGGACGTTACGTATAATAAACAAATTCGAAAACGTTTTAAGTAATCAGTTTCGATATTTCGAAGTTTAAAACAATATATGTTAATAATTAAAAGGTTAATAAAATGCAGTTATATACTATTATATAGCCTTTATCGAGGGCTCCATAATAATATTAAATGCACTTTTATAACTACTATATCGATTAAGTTAATAAAGAATATATACACCTTAAACGGAAAAATCGTATTTAATATAGAAGCTATAAAAGGTATATATGGTATCAAAATGTAGCCGTCGTTAAGTGATACATAATTATATATGGTTATATGTTCCTAGACTTTTGGGTTGTTAAGTATATCGCTTTAAAGAGTATATTCGAAGTTGAACGTTGGGTTGCAAAAAAAGATGTGTGATTCAGAATGCTAAGTGGGGCCCCGACAATCTGATTCGAAATGGGAATACGACATCTGCTTTTAGTCCGAACCCCAGGTTATTAGTGTTCCATCTCGTCTCGAGCTTTGAAGGCGTGTCGACTTTGGGTGGGCTATAGGCTCCTCTGAAGAGCCCAAGTCAGCTAAGAATCTAGCTCATCCAGGCAAGGCCCGTCGGAACCTAGCATGAGGGGTCCGGGAGTGGATATCACCGCTTAGCACCCTACAACTCGGAGTGGAATGGTGTGTGATGGCCGTCTCAGGTAACGCAGAACTGAGAGGTGAATATTGGCCAATCAGATCTTTTGCCATGCTGCCGCTACTAGGTAGGTAGGGACGTGATTTTCATCAATGGCCATGGCCTTGGTGAAAAATCTTCCGGCATACTGATTCGAATGCAGAGGGGCAATCTCGCGTTGGTAACGCGGCCATGTTCGCCTAAATGCCTAATTCCCCGCGAACGCATTCGGGGATTCGGACATTATGACGTAGGCGAAAGCAGAATACGGCCAGGGCCGAAACCAAGTCTTCTGACGTTGCCGCACATATAATAGCAGCCATGCCAAAAGTGCAACAACTCCGAATGCGAACGGCTGCAACAATGGGACAATGGGGTATAATCCCGTGGAAAAACTGCCTGCCTACCTCGATGTATTACTGTATCTACAACAACAAGGAGCGGGCATATGTCTTGCATGTTGCTGCCTTACCAGGCCGACTGAGTACCTCTTATGCATTATGTACAGAGTACAATGACGTACGCGCATATGTCTCGCATATTGCTGCCTGGACAAGCCGATAGATAAGTTATGGGTCTACAAAATGGACCCACCAATATTATCCCGGTGAGGCAGCAGTAATAGGCAAAAAGCAAAACCGACTGCTATGGTATTGCACTTGTGTTTTTTGACTCCGTGGTCAGATTTCCAACTCCGACTGATCTGACAACTCCACGATCGACAACTAAGCTCCGTCTTATCAATCCATCTCACCTCTCACCTCTCAAGCTTCGCTTCACGGGCTCGGAAGAGCACTTTATACATCAGAGTAGATCTTTCCCTGTTCTAGGGCTTCAGGTCACCGTAACGGTCAATCATCTAAGATGCGGGAAATTGTGAGTGACCCTGAGCCTACGTACTAAGCGCTCTTTTTTGTAAACGAATCTGGCAGGATCTTTATGAGCTCGGACACTCAGTTAACCTGCATTCATTCCTATCTAGATCCATCTTTCAACTGGACAATGCGTAAGTTACCCAGAAGCAGAGGAGTTACTAATCTGACCGTGCTGCCTTTCTTTCTAGGGTAACCAGATCGGCTCTGCTTTCTGGTAGGTTCCAGATCCGGGTCATGGGAGCAGCGCACTGACCAGAGACTTAGGGAAACCATTGCGGGAGAGCATGGGCTTGACCAGAATGGAAAATACCACGGCACGAATGAAACCCAGCGCGACCACATAGAGGTGTATTTTCAAGAGGTCTGAATGTCTGTATTGCCTCCCATAAAGGCGTCGAATAACTGATATGGATGCTAGGCCTCCAATGGCAAGTATGTCCCCCGAGCCCTGCTTATCGACCTGGAACCTGGCGTTATCGATGCAGTACGCTCGGGAGGGTATGGCAACTTCTTTCGCCCTGATAACATGGTTTTCGGCCAGGCGGGCGCGGGAAACAATTGGGCTAAAGGACATTATACCGAAGGCGCTGAACTAGTTGACCAGGTCCTTGATGTTGTACGCCGGGAAACAGAGAATTGCGATTGCATTCAGGGCTTTCAAATCACGCATTCTCTTGGTGGTGGTACGGGCGCTGGAATGGGGACATTGCTCCTTTCCAAAATCCGAGAGGAATATCCCGATCGTATGATGGCCACGTTTTCGGTCGTACCATCACCTAAGGTGTCCGATACTGTCGTTGAACCATATAACGCGTTGTTATCGATTCACCAGCTTGTCGAAAATTGTGATGAGACTTTTTGCTTTGACAACGAAGCGTTGCACGATATATGCAACAAGAGTTTGAAAATCTCTCAGCCCTCGTACGCTGATCTAAATCGCCTGGTGTCAACGGTCATGTCTGGCATATCGACCTCTCTCAGATTCCCTGGTCAGCTCAACTCGGACCTCCGCAAGATGGCGGTGAATATGGTCCCGTTCCCGCGCCTGCACTTCTTCATAGTCGGCTATGCACCGCTGACAAGCATGAACCCCGGCGCCAGCGCATTTCGGAACCTCACGGCCCAGGGCCTGATACAGCAGATGTTCGATGCGAAGAGCCTTATGGCCGCTTGTGACTTTCGCAATGGGCGGTATTTGACCTGCTCAACAATTTTGTAAGTATTTCTAGCTTTCTGGTTCTGTCCCTCCTCACTAGCGTCGGTCGTCTCTGACACCGCAGCACTATTAGTCGTGGTCGAGTATCAATGAAAGAAGTCGAGGATCAACTTCGCGACATACAGAACCGAAATTCGGAATATTTCGTGGACTGGATTCCTAATAACATCCAGACGTCACACTGCTCGGTCCCGCCACGAGGGCACGATTTATCTAGTACCTTCATCGGAAACTCAACGTCGATTCAGGGCATTTTCAAGCGCGTCGGCGACCAATTTACTGCCATGTTTCGCCGTAAGGCGTTTCTCCACTGGTATACGAACGAAGGCATGGACGAAATGGAGTTCACTGAAGCAGAATCTAATTTGAATGACCTTATCTCCGAGTATCAGCAGTACCAGGAAGCTTCTGCTGACGATGATGATGTTGAACCAGAGTGGGAAGCGAGGGAGGACCAAGAGGACTAAAATGATGTCAGAACGCAAAAGCCCGTATATAGATGCGGAGATGGCTGTGGTGCTCAATTTGCCAGGAATGGCCAAAAAGATTTGAGCCCTCGAGCGATTTGTCCTTGATGCACCATTGTGTACTGTTTTGATACTCTGAATATCCACCGTTGATCTCCTCTACATAACCGAACACTACCTTGCATAGCACCATCACGTTGTTGCACAGTAGGAGGCCTCTGAACCATTACCGTGGTACAATTTGCCAAGGTTCAACACTCGCTTGAGTGAGGTCAGCCGTCAGCTCTGCCTGCTGCTGCCATGGTCGAATTTCGCATAAGCTTGGACAAAAATCCCAAACAGCTCTAGCGCGTTACCATTACAGATATGGTATACAGTACTGTCAGCTAGCAGGGGGTGCGCTAGCACCCCATATACGGAAAGGCTCCCCCTGATCGGAACATTTACATCACGTGACTAGACTACATTAAAGTGCGGTGCGAGCTCTAGAGCACCTGCAACTAGTCATGTAATACAACATAACTGATGTCCCCTATATCTAACAATTAAGAATCTTATTCGCTCGATTTGCGTTATTATCAATTAATTAGCTATTGTTAAGACGATATAAGCTGTATATCAGTAGCGATTATCTATATATTTAGCCATAATAACGACCGTATCGTCAACGTCCGTAATTATCTATAATAATTCTAAGAATTGGAACAAATTTAAGGACGAATTTAAAACCGAAATTAAAGAACATAATTTACGGAATTATATTAATCTTAATCAGAACTTTTTATAGTTATTAAATTTATAGCGTTTAATATATCTTTTTATCCTAAAAGATAAGTTCGTTAAATAACGTAAGTAATTAGTATTTTTTCCGAAAGAACTTTATAAGTTATAACAGTTAATTAAATATATTATTTAACAAAGAACTTTTTAAAATAACGACCGAAAGTTTTTGAATTATAAGATAACGATTTAAGATAACGGAATATACGTAAAAAAAAAAAAATTCGTTCCCATTAAAGAATACGGAAAAATTAATATATTGCTTTAAAACCTTACAGGCCCAAAGACGTTACGTTTATACAATATAATTTAAAAAATTTCATATATAATTTAATATTTTTCCGGTAGTTCCCGAAAAAGGAATATTAATAAGCTAAGCGAAAAATTAATAATTTTATTCGAAATAGGTTTAATTAATTTATTATCGAAATATTAATATAATAATACTTTATATAACTTTAATTATTTATAAACGAAACGTTGATTTATATATAATAAAGTTATTACGAATTAATAATAATACGATATAATACTTAAAATTAAAATATTTAAAATTCGAAATAAGTATATAATTATAATTTTATAAAAAAGAATTCTGTTTAAAAAGTCTTATAACGGTTAAATATTAAATATGTAATAAAATGAAAGTTAAAAAGTAAATACGCCGAAAGCCGAAAAGCAAAATGTACTAATTAAAACAACGAATTGTTATCGATTTTACAAACTTCGAAAAAAATTTAAAAAATATAAATACGTTATATTTGTAAGCGATAAGTATTTAAGTTTTATTTAAAATATTTACGTTAAAAATTCAAAGTAAAATATATTAGTTATAATATCCCGATATTTTTAAGGGTTTTAAAAACTAGGATAAAGCTTTGTTATAAATATTTAAATACGATAATAATAATAAAATTATTAATCTTGAAATATGCTTTAATCGCTTTTTTTTAATATTAAACTTAAGCTTTTAATATTATATACCCAGGCCTAAAACGGGGGTATAAAACGTTTAAAGGGTATAAAAAAACGATTATAATACGATATAACGTTAAAGTATTCTCGTTTCTAATCGTATATATTTTTAAAGCAATAATATATTTATATAACCGTATCTTTAAATATACATATTTTTTAATAAAGTTTATATAAGGTTTATTATATTTATTTAACGTATAGAAACGGCGTTATAATATTTAATTAAAAACTTTAATAAACTTATTTACAAATATACGGTTATATAATTTACGCAATAATAATTATAATTATAAAAAGAATTAACATTATATAAATTAAAATTAAAATTAAAATTTTTATCGATTATCGATTTATAAATATTTACGAAATTTGCAATTTATTAATTAATAAAATTATTATTATTCGAAACCTATGATTTAACGAAAAAGTTATTTTTTTAAATAATATTAAAAATTTAAAAACTTTTTTTTTACGTTATAAAAACAAGGTACGTGCGTTATTCCGATAAATAAAACTATTTAATTAAGTCTATGGTTCTTTGAATATATATATTTAAAACAAATGAAAATTTAAACGGAATATTTTAAGTTCCGGTTGAATAAAAGCAATAATTTTAAAATAATATAAGGGTTTAAAAAAACGTACGGAATAGTAAAAATAGGCCTGTGCGTATAAAATTAATTATCCTTAGGCGACCGTTATATTCGGTTTATTTTCGTTCTTTAAACCGTTACCTTTATTAACGTTTATATTAATAATTATCATAATTAATACGTTGGCGAAAGTTAAAAAGGTAACTTTAAATTTTTATTATATTATTTAATTTAAAATAACGGTAAAAAGTAAAAGTATTTTACGAATCGAAAATATAAGTTATCCGTATATTGGACATTATAAAAATGTTATTAAAAACGATTATAAAGTTAAGAAAAATAGGTTTAATATTAAATAATTAACTTATTTTATAAATTTGTTTAATAACTGGCCGGTAAACTGCGGAAGATTAAAAAAAGTAATTACCCGAAAGATACGTTATTTTAATCGGAAAGGTTTCGATACCAAGATATATAAAGTTTTTAGGTCGAGAGACCGAGTATATAGGCATGACCTACCGTTACTGCCGTAAGGTTATAAAGAGCTAACTATAAAAAGATATAATTTTAAAAAACGGTAAATTAGTTTTTGCTAAAAGAAAACAGGTTTTAGAGTGTATATAGGTATATATCTACAGGTTTAACAAGTACGATTAATTATAAAAATGCAAGGCGCTTTTCGTTACATAACGTAATTAATAACTTAAAAACGTTTATAATAATATATATATATATCTACTTTAACTGGAAAATCCTTTCGAATTTTAATCGTTATTACGGTTAAGTTCGATTTAAAGCTTAAGTAATATAACGTTATAAACGTTTTCGTTAAGGCGAATTTATTTTATTAAATATTGATAAGAATATCCTTAAAATACGTATAACGTAATGAGATTTTTCAATTAAAAAGATATAATATAAAATAAAATAAAATAGAATATTTTATTATAATAAACGGATTTTATTAAAATATTTAAAGAATTAAGTCTTAATTCCGTTTTTTACAAACCTTATTATTATATTCGTTAAAAGGTACTTTATTTTATTTTATATATAAATAATATCGTTACGGTTTACCGGCAAAAAAAAAGGTTTAATCGATTAATTAATTTAATAAATACGAAAACGGTATACCTTTATAAAAAATTAAGATTTATAATAATCTTTTAATAACGAAAGAATTAAAAATAAAGTTAAAAAAATTAATTATTTTAATTTAATTTAGTCCTTAAAAAACGTTTAAGTGTTTTTTAAATACGTTAATAACGGATGTTAATTATTATCAAATTTTGATTTAATTTGTTTAAGTTCCGTTAATAAATACTAAAAAATGTTGGGTTTTTTATACGTAATAATTAATACGTAACTTAATATAACCTTAATAATATTTAATTTACCCGATTTAACTTTAACCTTAATAACGTATATTATAAAATTATTAATTAAATTATTTTATATTTAATCGGTATTAAAATATTAACTTTATAATTTAAAACTAAAAATTAGTTAAATATTTAAAATAATATTCTTTTTACGAATAATATAATTAATCGAAAAGATTTTAAAATTTACGTTATAAAATTTTTTTTAAAAAAGAATAACGGATAAATAAATAAAATATAATAATTATTTATATAATCGAAATAAAATCATTATCCTTGACGTAAATTATAAAAGAAAAAATTATTTAATTTTTAAATAATTAAAAAACAAAAAGATAATTTAAATATAAAATTTTTATAAATATAATATAATAATTAATAAATTATACGGTTTATTAATTTTAAAATGATCTTTTTATAAATAAAAATATAATATATATATAATTATTATTTTCGAAAAATGCTATAACAAATATAATTAAAGTAGATTATATATTTACGGATAATATATTCATTAATAAATTAATAAAAACTTTATTATATAAACTTTTAAATATTTTAAAAAGTGATTAAAATTAATAAATATTACGGAAACTTTTAATCGCCGAAAAAGTAACTTAAATTTTTTTAAAAAAAGAATTAACTAATAAAAAAAATATAATCGCCGAAAAAAAGGTAAAATGGATAATTACGGCTTTAGAAAGTGGTAAAGTATAATAATTAACGCCATAACTACGTTAAGGCGTTAAGGGGGTGTGTCAGCTAGCAGGAGGTGCGCTAGCACCCCATATACGGAAAGGCTCCCCCTGATCGGAACATATATATTACGTGACTAGACTACATTAAAGTGCGGTGCGCGCTCTAGAGCACCTGCAACTAGTCATGCAATATAACATAACTGATGTCGTCGATATCTAACAAGTACTCCCATTTCGAATCAGAGTGTTCTAGCCTTACCAAACTTTTGAACCGTACACACTTTCGGCAACAACCTAATAATAACGCATTTGAAAATAGGACATTAAAATTAAATAAAGTAAGAATATTTAAAAAAATCTAAATTTATTATTATCGAACGTTATAATAATTTTAAACGTATTATAAGAGCTGATAAATTTATTTTTTTAGTAATATAAATATAATAACATTTTATTAAATCTTTAATATATAACGAAAAAAATGCGTTTTATAATAAAAAAATGAAATACGTTAAAAAACTAAAACCGATACGAAAAATACGTAAGTATATAAAACGTAATAATATGGTAATTCGTATAATATTTTCCGGATTTTATTAAATAATAGTTTTCGTAACCATTAAAAATCAGAAAACGTTTGGAACTTTTCGTCCGCGTTCGAATATATTTATTAAAATATTAAATTAATTTTTTTATTCAATTACTACCGTTTAATATAACTTTTTAAGAAGTTATTAATAATGAAATATTCTAATTTTAAAATGTAAAATAAGTTTTTCCCGTTATATTAAAAAATTATATTTTATTTTATAGTTGTTTATTACGTGTATTTAAATTTGTTATATTTTTTAATATTAATAATTATTATACCAGTTATTATAAAAAACTTTATTAAAAACTTAACTTTGCTCAAGTAATAAATACTTTTTATTATAATAGCGTATTTCGCGATAATAACTCGAATAAATTCGAACTATTTACGAAATATTTTTAAATTTTCGACTAAAATCCGTTAACATTCGATTCTTTTATTTAAAGTTATTTAATTTTTTTTTTACCCTTTTAAAAACTTTTTACGCCTTATTAGCTTTAACGCATTTAATAACGCGTTAAGTCAGTAATAAATTTGATATATTTTTAATATATTAAAGCCGAATAAAAAATCTTCGTAAATTTAAGTTTAGCATTTGATTCATAATCGATTTTTTTTTCGATTACGGTTAGTTTTTATAATAAAGGGATATTATCTGTTCGAGCGTATTTACCCTAATATCCAACTTTAAAGGTTATTAAAGTAACTTTATATATAAAATTATACTTCGCATAATAAAATTTCGGCTTTTGTTTTTTAATCTTAATAATTAAGTTTACTTTTTTAATAAATCATTATATATTATTTATATTAAACATAAATAAATAAAGATAAATAATTAAAACGTTAATAAAACTTGTTTATTTACTGGTTTGGACCCTTTAATAATATAGAATGTTATATTTAAAAATTATAAAGTTTATTTGTTTTATCTACATTATTATTAATTAATTAACATGTAATACAACGATATAAACTATATATTAAGAATAATAATGTATATACTTTAATTTAATTATATTAAAAACATTTTTATAAATAGTTTTTATCATTTATAATAAAGTTAAAATTAAGATTACTTTAAAAGAATCCCAGTGTAAAATATACGCCTTTAAAATTTAAATTATATCGGTTTTAATTAATTACGTTCGTAATGTTTTAAACCTTTAAAACACGATATAACTTTTTACGTAAAAATAAATTCGTTTTTTAACGCAAATTAATACCTTGATTTTTATAAAAACTATTAAATAATCATTTTTACGAATTAATTAACGAATATTTTAAAACTAACAACAGAAAATAAATAAACTTATAATTAAAAGTATACGGCGTATATATATAAAAATCCAAAATACGATATCTTATATAAAAATATTAACGATTTAAGAGAATAATTTTAATAATTTATATCTTTATCGATTAAATAAATAAACATCTTTTTAAAAGAATCTTACAAATATAATATATGCTATTAAATAAATTTAGAAAAATATATAACGATAAACTTATAATTATCATATAACAAAAATATTGCAAAATATAAAAATAAGTGGCGAAATACTTTTTAAAAAAATTAAACGAATAGATTAAAAATTTAACGAGAAATTAAAACTTTAACATAATAATACAAAATCTCAAAAACAAATATAATAGTTGAATGCATTAACGACCTATATATAACTAGAACTTGTATTATATAATTCTAAAACGTCTTTTTTTAAATAACGAAAAAAAGACGAAATTTAAAGCGGTTTAATTAATTATTAAAAAACAGCTACTAATTTTCCAATCATTAAGCTTAAACCTATTAACTATTTATATCATAAAACGTTAAAAAGATGTTTTTAACTTCTTATACAACTTTTGCAAATTCTTTAAAATAAGATAATTTCGGTTAAAGTAATACTAAGCTTTTAAGGCTTAACAGTATAATAAGGCCCTTAAACAAAAATCGCAATAAAATAACCGTAAAAGCTTATATACGAATCGAAATACTAATAAATGATGACGTAAAAATTAAATATTAAAAGAATTCAATATAAGGAGTAGTTATGCACCTTGTGTATATTACCCTCATATTATTACGTATTTCCTAACAAAATTCTAGCAAAATTTAAATTTTAGAAAAGTATTTATATTAATTTAAAATCCGATTACTTTTAACTAATTCTTTAAAAGATTAACTATTTCTTAAAAATTATTAACAAATTAATTACAGAGAAAATAAATTAATAGTTAATAGAAATAAAACGGATTTTAACGTAATTTTTGATTTTTAATTAACGTAACGCTATAAACGTTTCGTTTACCTCTTATAACACTTATCTATATTAAATATAAGGTTTATTATATATATCTTTAACTTTATTAACAAGTTCATAAACGTTAAACTTTTCGTAAAAAGCAACAAAACATACGCAAATAATAGTTTCGTTGCGAATAAAAAATATAAAAAAAATTACTATATTATGTTAAAGTCTTTATAGGACGAAAGAACTACGATTATATGACGTAATTTATTACGAAAGGTTTACGTATTATTTAATATCATTTCGATCATTTCGAAAAGAAATATTAATTAAGTAATCGAAATATTAAAAACTTTATTCGAAATAAATATATTTAAATAGTTATTACGTGAATAAATAAATGTAATTAATTCGTTATTGAAGATGTTAACGTATAATTACCTATATAGCTTTTATTATGTATAAATGAAAGGTTCTCTTATAAACGAAAAAATCATTACATATATATAACGGTATTATATAGCACCTAAAACTAAACCATTTAGGCCTCTAAAAAATCGCTGAATTATAATTCAATACAAAAAAATTCGCCTAAATAATTTTATAACAATCGATTTTTAAATATATAACAAAACGAATGCCAAAATATAAATACGTCACCAACTACAGGAAAAGAAATATCTTAATTAAAACTAAAAATTGCTATCAATTTTATAAACCTCAAAAACATCTAAAGAAATTCGAATACTTTATATTCGTAATCGAAAAATATCTACTTTAGAACCTGAAAACAAAATATATTAATCACAACGTTTCGATACCGATTAAAGATATTAAAAAACTCGAAAAAGTTTTTTTATAATAATTAAATACAATATCGAAATCTTAAGAAATTATCAGCTTCAAAATATGCTTTAATTACGTTCTTTTAACATTAAACTGAGACATTTAATGTCGTACATATAAGTTTAGAACGGAAATATTAAACGTTTAAAAATAGTCAAAAAAGAATAATTATAATAGGAAATAACGTTATATTATCCGTATTTTTAATCGTTTATATTTTTAAAACAATAATACTTATATAATCGTACCTTTAAATACGCTTTTTTCCAATAAACTCTATACAAAGTTTATTACATTTACTTAACGTATAAAAATAACATTATAATACTTAATCCAAGGCCTTAAAAAACTTATCTACGAATTTAAATCTACATGATTTAAGTTATAACGATTACCGTTATTAAAATGAAACTTGAAAAGCTCAATTTTAAAATAGAAATTAGTTTCTTTATTAATTACCGATTGATTTATATTTACGAAATTTGGAACAAGTTAATAAATAAAATTATTATTATTTAAAACCTTTAATTTAACTAAATACTATCTTTTAAAGTTGTATTAAAAACCTTAAATATAATCTTTTTTACATTATAAAAAATAAATTATAAAAACTATTTCGATAATTATGTAAGAATACAGCCCTCTACAGCCAGACAGGGCTAGGACAGGACCCCATAAATCCTGATAAGAACGTATGCAGCAACAGTCGCTGATACGACTCGACAAGGGGTTCGTGGCTCAGTGGAGCTAGCAATTGGTCTGATTATATGACAAATTAAAATATTTAATTGAGCAAATATATACACGATATATATATAAAAGAATAATAAAGATATAAGTAAATTAACTAAATAGAATTTAATTAAAGCATATTATCCGCTTCCGAACGATATATTAACTAATAATTAATTCGCACCTTATAACGAAGAACCGTTAAATATTGTAAGTAATAATTGAAAATAATAAGTGTTATAAAAGCTTTAAACCGACAGAGGAAAGTTTTAAAAAAATCGGACGAAAAATTAAAATATTCAAAAAATATAATCGCCGGGAAAAACAAATTATTTAAAAATTACAAAGTACGACGATTAACGTTAGAAATTTTTTAAAGCATTAAGAGGATATGTTAGCTAGCTGGAGGGTACGTAACGCACTCTATATACGGAAAGGTCATTTATTGATCGGCGCATATATATTCTGTAGCTAGATTACCTAAAAACTGAACGTGTGCTATAGCATACGTAGTTAATCTAATACAACAACAGAACTGATATCCCGTATATCTGACAGTTTGGGGTTACATAACCGGCTCGAAGGGATTCGATAAGCTTAAAATAGCTTAGCACGTCGAGCTAGTCAAGCTGGAAAGTGGCTCGACGAGCTCGAAAGGACTGGATTATTATAAATTAATCGAACCGATACGAATATTTCGAGCGAAAATAAATATATGTATACCTATTATTTTTATAACTTATAAATATTAACTTATAGTTATAACTTAATTACCTATATTATTTACGGTTATTTATTATTACTAGATATAATTATTTTATTTATCTCTTATCGTATTACGATATTATGATCTATATAAATCGCAGGACTAGATTTAATAATTAATTAAATTCATAACCATTATACGTTATGAATTTCCATTTTATAATACCGTTAAATTTTAAATAATATTTAATATTACCATTATATAGATTCATGCTTAACGTATTATTATTTATTAACTCCACGAAAATTAATTAATTTAAATACGAGATTTAATAATTTAAAAATTAACATAAGAACGAAATGTTAGTTATATTAATTATTAAACTTGAATTTTCTTTAAAAAAAAAACCAAACTTCATAATAAAAAAGAAATATTTAAATTTTTTTACTGCAGTTAAAATATACTTTTAATTCTTAAGATTAAAAGATTTTGTGGATTAAATATTCGCTCTAATAATCTGCTTGATTAAAAATGTTATAAATTAATTCGAATTTATTATACGAAACTATTTACACGTTAAAAACTTTAATTGAAAAGATTATTAAAAACGGTTTCGAAGTAATTTTATTAATCTAAATAGAAAACGAACCGCATGTTAATAACTTTTTTATTTACGATGAAATGGATTAATATATAAACATGTTTTAATATTAAAAAGTTTAATAATAAAAGCTGGATAAAACAACGTTTAAAACGAGGTTATATATAACGTATTTTATAAAGAATTTAAAGAAAATATTAAGGATAAATGCTTAAGGTAGACTGAATTATAAGCCTTAATAGGTATATCCCCGAGCAGGTAAAAGTGAATAACCGATAATTTAAAAAATAAAGAAATAAAAAGAAATACTTTATTTCGAAAGTAAGATATTTTTAAGACGAATAAAAGGAAACGTGATTTATTTGCGATTTTATACGTCATATAGCCGTGATTTTTAAAATAAAGAATAATCTAATTTTAAAAAACTTGAGTTACTTGCTATAATTATAAAAGAAATAAGAATATATTATATAATTATAAAAGCTAAAAATGATTATAACAATATATCTTAATTTTTAAAAAATAACGCCAAAAGAGAATTAAAAATAAAAAGATAATTAGCATCATTTACGTTTCAAATAATTCTAAGCTTTTATTACAAATATAATAAAAATTGAAAAAAGAATATTAAAGAAAACTAAATAAGAAATAAAAAATAAATAATTTTAAAAAATGATTTAAAAGGGTATTTTTACGGAATTACCTTCTACTAAATAGTGTTAAAAGCATGAACGATAAAAAGGATTAGAAAAATATAATCTATTTTTCGTACAGAGAAAAAACGATAATTAACAAATAACTCGGTAATATTTAACCTTTAGATAAAAATATATTAAATATAAAATAAAAATGTTTATTCTAAAGAGCTTAATTAATACTGCAAGTTTTATGCCGTTAAGTATAAACGATTTTAATACGGAATGTACGAAGTATTAAAAGAATTTATCGTACGATAGATTATATAAGTATAATAATAAGGCTTTAATTTTAGCGGTTAAATATGTAATAACTTGAAATATTAATAATAATATCGATATTTACAAAATATAACCATATAGAAGAAAATCGACGAACTGGTAATAGTTAATGTCTAGTTGAAAAGAAAGAATTGCTTTACGAAAAACCTCCTTTCTTATTACGATCAATATAGTTATTAAATGTAAAAGAAAGTTGATTTAACGAATAGTGAAAAGGTATTATTAAAGAATAATTATAAACTTGTAATTTTAATTAGTACTTATAAATAGGTTTATAAAAAGTGTAATTTAAGAAAGAAATTCTGGTTATTTTGTTTTTAAAAAAAGAATCAAAATTAAAATATGTTATTAAAAAAGCTTTTGAAAAGCAGGTTACTTATTTAAGAGTTACGTTACGATAATACAATAGATAAATATAACAGATATAAAAACTAATAAATAACCTTTAAAACGAATTAGAAAATGGAAAAATAATTTAAAGAATTAACGTTATTTAAAAGAAAAAAGCTTTTAATATAGCAAGCAAAATGGAAGTATATAACAATGCTTTAAATAAGCTTTATACGTAATAAAAGAAAAGAAATGAAATAATTAGTATAATAATATAAGCAAAATCTTTACAAGGTGGAAAATGCTGAAATTAAATATTTAACATCGACATTAAATAAATCAAATATAAAATTAATTACTTTAAAATCCTTGTTAAAAAAAGAATAAATTATTAATTTGGATATTATTTTAATAAAGAATTACAATATAAATCTTGGACTATTATAGTTTTAGCAATATAATTTGGTTGTCGATTACAAATTATTTTAATAAACTTCGTTTTATTTTTGCTACTGATATATAAAATATATATGAGATAAAATTTTAACATTTAATTAATAAGATTAACGAATAGAAATATAAAGTATAAACAACCTAAGGAGTTAAAAGGAAACGATATATAATAAATAAATGGAATACAAAAAAGAATATAGCGTATTTTTATAACTTTTAAAGTATAATTTCGGCAAATAAATAACCATTTATAAATAAAGGTTGAGAAACTATTAAAATAAACGGCTAAAGTATTATTATAAGATTCTAAATAGAAATAATTATTTTAAAAAAGGTTAAACAATATTTTTCTCTTATAACGAATAAAACTATAAAAATAACATTTAAATCTCATAAAACAATATCTTTTTTACTATTTATAATTTAAAAAATTTATAAAATGATAAGCATTACTCGATTATTTAGTAAAAAAGTTAAAGAGGATTAAGTATAACGCTTTAAATTATTGCAAGCTATTTAATATATTTCGTATTAAACGAAAACGCAAAATTATAATTCGTTATCAACTATCGATAATTCAATACTATTATTATTGAAAATAGGATTCTATTATAATTAATTACCGCCAAAGAATGTTGTTTATAAAGGATTAAATGGTGTATATTTTTAAATGTAAAAAAAGGGTATAATTGCATAAAAAGTAAACTCGATAACGAATAAAAAAATAACTTTACAAATAAATACGAACTGTTTAAATGTTCTATGATGTTATTTAACCTTGAAAACGTACAGAAAACGTTTTTAACAAATAATCAATTGCGTATTATGAAAATACCCGGATATTTTCGGTATATGGTACGTCGACGACATTATAATTTGTTAGGAAATACTTAAAGAAATATAAAAAATATATTTATAAAATTTTAAAAAATTATGAACCGTTAATCATTTAATTAACGAATAAAATAAAAAAATCCCTTTTATAGGCAAAAAATGAAAATGTTAAAATATATTATTACTTTAAAGTATATTATAACAAACGTTAAAAGGTTCGTAATACTTAAGAATTAAATATAACTTATTAAGGTTTAAAAAATATAAGAAATGTTAAAGGCGTATTGTTATAAAAGGTTTATACCTAACTTAAACAACATAATTACGATATTAATAAAATTTGCTAAAAAATAAACGGTTCGAATAAGCTTTAAAAAGAAAAGAGATTTTAAAAAATTAAATATATCTTAACTAAACAAATATTAATTATATATAACCTAAAAGAATTAATAGAACTAGAAATAAAAGTTTTAAATTATGCTTTAAAAAATATAATCGGATATCGAAAGGATTAAAAAGAAATCTTTGACGTCTTATACAAGCTTACGAGCTAAACAAGCTCTCGAGTCGTTTTTTAGCATCTCGCAACAACAAATTCAAATAACTTAATAACAATATATCGGACAAATTTAAATTAATCGGATTCTGTTTTGGTAAACGTATTTATAACTTTTATATAAATACGTATATTATACCCAGGCTTATCGTAAGCATTATAATTCCGTTATTTAGTTTTAACTCTTTTACAATAACCTTTTCCGGTTATTATTAACTGCAATTTTTTACTACTTCTTTTTTTAGGCTAAAGAAGTTTATCATTTTTATATAATAAATATTCCTGCTTTTAAAAAGAGTTTATTTTTAATTTTATAACGGTTATTTATAATATAATTCGTTTTACGGAATTAAACTTTTTCTTCTTAAAACAAAGCGGCTTTATATAATAATTATATATAACCTTTTATTATAAAATTAACCGACTTAAATATTCTTAATAAGAAGTTACCGAGCTCTATAAGTACTCCGGACGCATAAGGATTCCGGCCGGGTTTTAATATATTTTAAATACCGAACTTTAATTAATTATTTTTTAACATTAACAATATGAAACGGCTTATAAAAAAAGCGAAAATAGACTTAACCGTTTAGATTGAAAACGAAACTCGAACTTAATTCTGCGATATTTAATTTTAAATATAAAATCGTAAAATTTATTTTATTTAAAAGATATCTCGGTATATCTTTATATAGTAACTATATACCTAAATCGGAAAACTTAATATTACTTAGAGGAAAAATTGATTATCGACTGAATTTTAACTTAAATACGTAAACGTTCCGACTTTAATACGTTAAAAATATAACTAATATATTACTTATTTAACGCGTTATAAAATACGTTAAACTTATTGAGGTATTAAACTTTAGTAAACGATATAGAAAATTCTAAACGCATTTAAATCGGAAAACAAATTATTAACGGATTTTATACGAAAATTTAAACTTTTTAGGATTATAATTACGAAATAGGGTATTATAAAAAAGGATGTTTATAACTTTAATCAAATTAACTTTTTAATAAATTCTTCATAATAATAGATATAATAATTATCAAATGTAAAAAACGAAACAGTTTTATATAAACGTAATAAAAAAATAAAAATTTAAGTATAATTATTTAAAATATTAATTTTTAAAATTAAATTATACCGTTATTTATTATTATAATAAAAAAGAATTATTTTAAATTTTAATAACGTCCTACATAAGCTCGCGAGCCAAACAAACTTACGAGCCGTTTTATTAACATCTTAACTACTCAATTTCAATTATTAAATTTTTAATACTAATAATATAAAACGTTTTATAAAAAAATCTAGGATAAGCTTAGACATCCAGGTTAAAAAACAAAACCAGAAATTAAGCTTTAAAAAGCTACATTCTATATTTAATATTCCCGAATTTACTTTAAAAGCTCGATATTACGGTCGATACGCCCGAACCTACATTATCTCCCAATTACGAAAATTAACGCCGACCGAAAAGAAATCAAGTATCAAAAGAATCCTTAACCTAAATACGCAAACGTTTTTTATCCGATTTCAACATATTAAAAATATAATTAATATATTTTTAACTTAACGCGTTACAAAACGTATTAAAATTAACTGGGCGTCGAAGTTTATTAAACGGCAAAAAAATCTCTAAACGCATTTAAAACAGAAAATTAATATTAATGAATTTTATATAAAAATCTAGAAACGTTTCGCAAATAATTCGAACTTATTCGGGTCACAATTACGAAATACGGTATCGTAAAAAAGAATATTTATAAGTTTAACGAAACTGAATTTTTAATAAAGCTTTTTATAATAACGGGCATAATGATTAATAATACCGAAAAACGTAGAAAACTTAAATAAACGTAAAGAAAACATAAAAAAAATTATAATTATTTATTATTATAACGAAAAAAAATTATTTTAATTTTAATACCACAATAACTTATTATTAGTAACCAATTAAAAAATCGTATTAAATAATAATAATTAAATAGTAATTAAAATAAATTTCGAATAAATCCAGCATTTTAATAAATATATTTAAACGCGTACAAAAAGTTCGAAACGTTTCCTTATCCTCGACGGCTACGACAACTACTATTTAATAAAATTCGAAAAATATTACGCTAATAATAACATTATTACGCTTTATATAATTACGTATTTTTCTTATCGGCTTTAATCTTTTAATATATCTTATTTCTTTATTTTAAAACTCGTTTATTTACAGTATATCGAAAATTTAATACGATGCCATTATACCTATATTACTAAAAAAAAAATTCCTTGCCGGCTTTTACGATACCTTCCAAGCTGCTATAACGTCCGATAACATTAAATTTAAATTCGTAAAAGTTAAACTTATTTTATTCGATTTTAATACCGTTCTTTCCGAATTAAAGGTTTCTTTAATTATGCTTACGCCAACCGTTTCTCCGTTAACCTTTACCGGTTCCATTCGTTCCTCGCCCGCAAAAACCTTTAAAAATATCAAAAATAACGAAATAAAAACGTTATTTATAAAAAAATAAAAAGTTAAATTAAATTAAATTAACAAAATAATTCGTTAAAACAAAAAATTATTAAATCGGTTAATTTTTTAACTAAAAGTAACCTATTACTTTTGTACGAAAATGTTCTTTTTCGGAAAAAAGTTACTTAATTACGCGAAATAAATCACATTTTAAATAAACGTTACAGGACTAAAAATAAACTTTTTCAAAAAAATGGAACACTTATTATACAAAAAGGATAAAATTTTTTGGCCTAAAAAGAAAAAGGTAATAAAAAAATGCAACTAATAACAGCTAAAAAAGGTTATCGTAAAAAGGTTAAAACCAAAAAAAGGAAATATAACGTCTACGGAAAGCCTAAACATAATGCACGTATTTGTATAAAAGTTATAAATACGTCTAGCGAAAAAGAATGCGATTAATTTGAATTAATGCGATATGTTATTATTAAATTATTTGAATTTATTATTACAAGATACCAAAAAACGGCTCGCAAGCTTGTTTGACTGGCAAACTTATGTGGGACGTTATCGTAATAATTTATTCTTAATAACGGATTAGAAAATATATGATAATAATGATACAATAATAAATAAAATAGGTTTTGAACAAATTTAGTATTTAAATAAATATATATAAACATATACGAAAAGTTCGAAATATTGTTTTATTTTTAACGGTCATAAAAGATATTATTTAATAAAATTCGAAAAGATATTACGCTAATAACAATACTATTACGTTTTATACATCCGTATATTTTTCGTATCGGCTTTAACCTTTTAATATATTTTATTTTTCTATTTTAAAATACGTATATTTACGGTATATCGATAACTTAGTATAATATTATTATATCTATATTGCCTAAAAAAAGTTGTTGGCGGTTTTTACACCGTGTTTTAAGTTATTATAACGTCCGATAATATTAAATCTAGATTTGTAAAAGCTAGCTTCATTTTATTCGATTTTAATAACGTTTTTCCGAATTTAATCTTTTTTAATTATACCTATTAGGCTAGTTATTAATTATATAAATACTAAAAAACAATAAGTTATTATATTATATCATAGTTATTTATATAATTATAGAAATATAACGTATATTATAGTAAAAAGTTTATTAATATTATGAAATATATAACCTTATAAAAGTTATATATTATAATTAATAAAGTGTAAAATGTAGTTTATTTATTTATAATAATATAGTTCTTATTTAAACTGATTTTATATTTTTAAAATAAATTAAAATAAATTAATGTAGTTTAAGATTTTGCCTTATATATGCTATTATATACTATGTAAAATTATATTATATACAGGAAATAAATATAGATAAAGTTTAAGGAACGTGGAAGTTTAATATAAAGATATAAAATATGAATATAAAATTAGTTTCAAAATTATAAATGTTTATATAATAAATATAAAATATTGAAACTTTAATAAAATTTTAAAAATAAGGAGTTTATAAAGAGAGTTAGATATATACCTAGTAAGATATTTAAAGAAATAAAAAATCATGTAATATATAAATGCATGTATTATCAGTTACTATTTAATAATATATACTTTTTTTCTTATAACTCTTTTATATATTACGTAATTAATAAATATATATAATATTTTAAATAATAAAAAACAATGAAAATATATAAAAGAGATACAGCGCTTCATATTTATATAATAATTAAATTATATTTAAATTTTAAACTTTCGTTTTATATATATTAAATTCGTTAATTTCTTTTCACGTTTTTACGTTATTATAAAATAAATCTTTTTAATAAAATTTTAATATTGTTTATATATAACTACTTCATAATTATAGCGCTTTTAGCGTTTTAATATCTATTTTTGTTAATTAGTTATAAATTAGCAGGGTTGTAGATTTTATATAAGAAAATGTGGTGCGTAAAGAGGGTGGTGCGTAAAGGGGGTGTTTGACTTATATCGGACTTGATCTAATAATAATTCGATATTTACGTAATTAAATAAATGAAACAAACGTTTCTAATGAAAAAAGTATTTATTAAAAAAGATAAACAAACCTTTTTAACCGGGAAAAAGGTTATAATAATATTAAGTTCTTAGTAATTACTAAATGTTATCGGTCGTATATAGGTTAAAAGGAAAAAATGGTAATATAGATCCGTAAGAAATTTTGATATAATATGCACGCTTGGAAAAAAGCTGTAAATATAGTTATAAAAAAGTATTCCATTAATTAAAATTAATTTAATATATTATAACTAAGTACTTTAAATTTGTTTTTGCAAAATACCAAAAAAAGACTCGCAAGTTTGTTTAGCTCGTAAGCTTGTATAAAACGTTATAAGTTTTCGTTTTATTTTCGCTATTTTTTCATTTAGGTATCGAATATTACTTAATCGTTTCTTTATTATCGTCATTAGAAATTAAAAAAATGAATTATATTTCTTTTAAATCTTTTCATTTCTTGTACTTTTAAAGTTACTTTACAAGTGTTAACTTAATAAAAATAACCTTTTTAATTGTTACTTAAAATAATCTTTTAACCTTTTTATATTTTTATTATATTTTCAATAACAAGTTCTAATTATTTCGATCGTGAATTTCATTAATCGTTTTTTTCTTACTGGTATTTTTTTAATATTACCTGTTAAAGTTAAAGTCTATTTTCTTAATTATTTTAAGGTTTTTATTTTTACGTAATATATCCTTATTTTTTATAAATATAGATAATTATTAACCTTTTTTTAAACTAGATAATTTTTGACTTTATAAGTTTTAAAAAAGTCTTATAAAAAGTTAAAAGTAAATTCGGTTTTCTTTTTTTTAGTTAATATTAAAATATTTTAGTTTCGAAATTAACTATATTTTTATCGAGTTTTAAATCATTGTTTATCTTTTACGGCCTCGGCAATATATTTATCAAGGTTTATAATCCGGTTTATTTTCCTTAATCTATTCTTAAACTTTTTTTTAAAAAGCATTTATAAAATATATTAATTTTAATTTCGTTTTTATTATTGCTATAACGTAGTAGATAAGTAAACAGCGCGGATAAGCGAGCTATGCGGTTTTTAGCACCTTGGAACAACAAATTTAAATAGTTTAATAATAATATATCGTATTAATTTAAATTAATTAAAAACTTTTTCGTTAAACATCTTTATAACTTTTTTATAAATACGCGTATTATGTTCAGGCTTATCGTAAATGTTATATTACCGTGTTTTAATTTTATCCCCTTTATAATAAAAAATTTTATTACTATTACCGAACATTTTTTATTACGTTTTCCTTTTTAGAATAAGAAAATTTGTCTTTTTTATATAATAAATATTTATTCGTTTTAAAAACGTTAATTTTTAATCTGACAACATTATTTAAAATACAATTCGTTTCGTATAATTAAACGTTTTCTTTGCAAAGGAAAATAACTTTATATAATAATAATATATAACTTTTTAATATAAAATTAATCGATTTTAAGTATTTCTATTAACGAATTAATTTAATAATTTTAAATTTTTCATTATAAATATTGACCGTATTTCATTATCTTACGGATATTTTTTAAGGTTTTCGTAAAGGGTAAAATGTAACTCGGGAACGTTAACGAAAAAACGCCCGACGTAAATATAATTAAAAAAAAATCTTTAACTCGGAAAAAACGTTATTAAAATCGAATAAAATGAATTAATTTTCGTACATACAGAATTAATGTTATTTAACGTTATAATAATTTGGAACGGATTATAAAAGTGGGCAAAAGAAATCTTTTAAATAATATAAATATTATAACGTCGTATTAAGCTTTCGATATATAACAATAAACGCGTTTTAAAATAAAAAACAAATACGTTAAAAAGTTAAAGCCAATGTAAACAATACACGGGTATATAGAACGTAATAATATAGTAATTCGCGTAATATTTTTCAAATTCTATCGAATAATAACTTTCGTAATCATCGAAAATTAGGAAACATTTTAAACCTTCCGTATACGTCCGAATATGTTTATTAAAATACTAGATTTATTCGAAACCTAATTTATTTATTATTTAGCTATTATTATTTAATGGGAACGTTTTAGTCTGCTTTTAATAATACATTATCGCGGTATTAAAGTTTAAAATGACTTTTTGAGGTTATAATAATAAATAACGGCATATTTTAATTTTGAAAATTAAACATTTAAATAAGTATAAATTCTTTTAATTTTCTTGTTCCGTTTTTTTAAACTCTTTATATTTTTCAGTATTAACAATTATTATATTTAATATTATAAAGTTCTTTATTAAAAATTTAATTTCGTCGAAATTATGAATATCCTTTTTTATAATACCGTATTTCAGAATTATAACCCTAATAAGTTCGAACTATTTACGAAATATATTTCAATTATCAAGTAAAATCCGTTAATAATAAATTTTTTATTTTAAACGCGTTAAATTTCTTTTTTACCGTTTAACAAAATTCGACGCGTATCTAATTTTAACTTATTTTATAACGCATAAAGCAATATATTAACTAAATGTTTAACGTATTAAAGCCGAATAAAAATTGCTTACGTATTTAAGGTTAAAATATAATCGATAATAATTTCTTTTTTCCGTCGGCGTTAGTTTTCGCAAATTAAATACGGTATCGGCTTAGGTAAGTTTGTTAGTATATCAGAACTTTAAAATAAAGAATATAACTATATATATAAAACTAAGTTTAACATAAAAGGATTTAAGGTTTTTTTTAACTTAAATAATTATGTTTATATTAACTTTTTTAGAAGTTGTTTTATAAAGGGAATATTAAGAAATAAATAATTAAAGTTAAATAGTGAAAAAGTTAAAGAAATTACGCAGGTTCGCTTATCTGCGTAACCCGTTTATTTAAAACGTTATCCGGTTTTATTAATTAAACTTTTAAATATTATAATATATTTAAATGTTAATTTGTTTTATTATAATTTAAGAGGTTTTAAATTCCGTTCTGTTTTTTAATTTAATTAATAAGATTATTTCGAAACTTAGCTTCCAAATTGACATAAAATTTGAATTCTTTTTGTTAAAATTCTTTTAGAACTTTTTAACTTTTAAATAATTTCGTATAATAGATTCGCACTAATATATAGTATTTCCAATAAAGCAGGTTATTACGGTAAAAATTTAATTTATTAAATCTTCTAATTTTAAAAATTGGAAACATATCTTAGTTTAAGTAAGAAACGTTTAACCGGTTTTTTACCGTAAATTCCGAGCTTTTTAATTTTAATTTTAATAATTATTATAATTAATATTTCGGCTTTAAAGTTAAATTAAAAATATTATCTTCTCTTTTTAAATTTATTAACTTAAATTTAAAGTTATTTAACTGTAATATTTCAGATATTAAAAAATATTATTGTAATATTAAATTTTATTTAAAATTTAACGATAATAAAAATAAAAGTTTACACTATAAAACGGTTATAAATTTAATTATATAATTTATATTAATAATAACGTATTATACAAGCGAATAGAATACAAAAGCGAACGGAACGAATTTTGATACGTCGCGATAACTAATCTAAATAACTTAACCATAACAGATCCATTTAATTCAATCGACGCTATTCTTTTTCGCTTGCTATATCTACAGCTTTTAAATTAATGCACGCATTATATTAAAGCTTGTTACGGACGCCATATTACTATTTTTTCATTTTAGCCTATATGTAACCGATTAACTCCGAACGCGTTTAAGTTAATATTACCCTTATTTCGAAAGTATTAAAGCCGACCGATAAAAATACAATTACCGATCGAATTCTCAACCTATATACGTAAGCGTTTCTTATACGGCTTTAATACGTAAAAGATCTTCGTAAAATACGTCGTATTAAAAGATTAAAAGGCGCGTTGTAAGGCTGCGAGGTAAGGCTGTACGAATTATTATAAAGTACGTTTCGAAACGCGTCGTAAAATTTATCGAAGCAACAATTCGATTTTACGTTTATAGAATTATTAAAACGAAGAATTTTAATTAAAAAGAATATTTATTATATACAATAAACAAATTCTTGAAGCAGTTAAAAAGATAATGATAAAAACGGGCTGTTAATAGCTATTAATAATAGCTGTCGCATACAGGTTAAAAGGAAGAAATAGCAATATGGCGTCCGCAACAAGCCTTGATATAATACGTACACTAATTTAAAAGCTGTAAATATAACCAGCGAAAAAGAATACCGTCGATTAAATCAATTAGATCTGTTATAGCTAAGTTATTTAGATTAATTGTCGTAACGTATCAAAATTCATTCCGTTCGCTTGTACATTCCGTTCGCTTATGTAGTACGTTAATATTATAAATTTTTTAAAAAATAAGATAATAATTACGTTTAATAATAATATATGACTTTAAATAATTTAAATCCGTTTAAATCCGTTAAAGTTATCCGGATTTATACCGGATAAAGAAATTAAAGTTTTATACATCTGGAAGATTTTTACGGATTTATATCTTTTAAATGCATAAATCTCTTTAAATCCGTTAAATTTATTCGGCTCTATATTATGTAATTCGAGATCTATATCGGCAATATTTCTTATATCCTCCGACCCTCTGCCGAAAAGCTAAGCTCTTTGGTTATAACATAATTGTTATAACCAAGAGACTTAGCTTATTGCCAGATGGTTGGAGAATGTGTAGTACATCTCCAATTAGGAATCTTGGCTTACTTAACTGGCTTAAAGAGCTTAAAGAGCTTAGCGTCTTAAGTTACTTAAGTTAGAAAAATAGTTTAAAAATCTTAACGAGCTTTAAAGATATAAGCTGTTTAAGTATCTTAAATTAAAATTAATATATATATTTTTATTATTTCTCTTTAAAGATAACGTAACTATGTAAACAAAATTAAATAAATAATAAATTACTACCTTAATTCCGAAGCTTTATTAAACCTATTCCTTTTACAGCTTTTATTTACGTCGAATTTTATTAAGGTTTTGGGCGATCTTCGTAATCCGGAGTAACCGGGTAAACGATTATTTATAATTTTTCAGCTTATATCGTTTCAAAATTTAAATTTCGAAATTGTTAAATTTATTATTTTTTTCCCTTTTTAATTTTGCTAATAATTCCGCTATAATCGTTAGATTTTCCGGTATACGCTTTTATAAAAATGGACTACCGTTATGTTCGTAAATTAAATCCTATTTAAAAATTAAAAGCCGAAATCGATTATTTTAGGAAAGATTTTCTGGATCGATAATAATATTAATAATTTTAATTTATCCGGTAGTTTTTTAGTAATTCTGTACCGTTAATAAGACGGTTATAATAATAATCTTACGGTTATAAATTACCGGTATTATATATCCGGATTCACGTAATATAATATTTTGGGTAATTCGAAAAGGTGTTATAAAAACGATCGAACCGTAAAATTGGCGAAGGTTCGGAAAGATGCCAGCCTTTTATGCGCAGTTAAGGTTTGCCTTTAAGGTTTACCTTTAAATTTTGCTTTTAAGGTTTATTTTTAAAGTTTACCGCGTAAGATTCAACATTTTTTAAGTTATATTATTTAACCCTGCCGAACCGTAAAGCTAACGAGTATAAGGTTTACCAGAGTCGAAATTTATCGGCAATTACGTATATAAACCTCTTAAGCCGATAATAGTCGAGAAATTACGTACTTACGACGGCCTAATAATCGTCTTTAAAATAAGGTTTTATAAACCTAAAGTATTAATTTATCCTAACCGCAAAAACTATTAAGTAATTATCGTGTTCAAAAATATTAGGTATAATATCTATCGTACAAATTATATCGTGTAATAATTTCTTATATATTTGATTTAGCCTGGAAAGTAAGGCTTAAACCTATTCGACCTTGTATATATCTATTATTATGATAATTTAAATAATATAAATTTAGATTATAATTTAGTTATTTAAAATATTTACGGTTATTTACTATTATTATTAAACATAGATAATATTTTATTATTTAAATCTTAATAATATTATAATTAATGTAAACCGTTTAATTAAAATTAATAATTAATTAAACTTATTACATTTATACGTTATAAGTTTTCATTAAATAATATCGTTAAACTTTAAATAATATTTAATATTCTTATTATATTAAACTAATATTTCGAATAACGTTATTTAATAATCTTTAGTAAAAATTACTTAATTTAAGAATAAACTCTAATAATTTAAAAGTTGATTTAAAATCGAAATATTAATTATAACGATTATTAAAATTAAAAAAGCACGAATTTTATTAAAAAAAAGACGTTGAGTTATTTTTTATTTAAACTAAAGTATATTTATAATTTTTGAAATTAAAAAATTACCGCATTAAATTTTCTCAACAAGAACTTGTTTTACTGGAAATGTTATAATTTTATTCGAACTTATTATATAAAACTACCTAAAAGTTAAAATTTTTAATAAAAAAAGGTTACTAAAAAAGCTGTTATATATTTTATTAATTTTGAAAATATATTTTCGAAATAATTTTACCTATTTAAACGAAAAACGAACTGTAATCTACAAAGCTTTTTAATAAACGGAAAAAAAAAAAAAAAAAAACTTTAAACGTTTAATTATTAAAACCGGATACGAAAGGAATAAAAGCGATATTATAGTCGATATATTTTATAAAAATTAAAAAAAAAATCTTAAAAACGATTTCATTAAAGAAAACCGCACCATAAATTGTACTAAATATCTCGCTAATGGCGTAAAAATCGATAATTAATAATTTAAAAAACAATTAAAAACTTTATTTTAAAATTAAGATAGTTTAAAGTTAACTAAGGAAAAAATACGATTTATTTTGGACTTTTTACGGCACTTGTTTAAAATTTACAAAGTTTAAATTTATTTAATTTAAGAAGAACTAAAGTTTTTATTAGAATTATAAAAAAGAAAGATATATTATATGATAATATAAATGTTAAAAATAAGTATAATAATATATCTTGACTTTCGAAAATTGATAACAAAGAGAAATGAAAAAAAGAGTTAATATAATTCGCGACCGATATAATTATAAGCTTTTATTAAAAATACGATAAAACTTAAAAAAGGTTTAAGAATTATTTTTACTAAGCCAAAATTTTTAATATAACTTTAGAAATATAAAACCTAAAAAAGTTAAAAAAAATGTAATTTATTTCTTTAATTATAACAACAATAGCAAAAAAAAGATCGGATAATATTTAACGGTTAAACAAAAGAACATCCAAAATAAAACGAAAGTTTATGGCGAAAAACACCCGATCGATACCCCAAGTTTTACGCCGTTGATTATAAATAATATTAAGACAAAATATACGAAAATTATAGAAAATATATTGTACGACGGATTATACGAATATAACGATAAAGTTTTAATCTTAGTAACTAAATAGATAGCGACTTAAAAAATTAAGAGTAATACCGATACTATCAGAAAATAAAAATATAAAACGAAATTGATTAATTAACAGGATTTAAAAATTAATTAAAAGAAAAAGGTTTCTTGATAAAAAGCCGTTTTTATTACTAAGATTAATACGATTACTAAATACAAGAAAAGTTAATCGAAAAAATAAAAAATAAAAATTGCCTGGAAATAATTACGGACTTATAATCCTAGTTAACCTTTACCGAAAACCTAATAAAACGACCCGCTTTTCAAAAGGAAATTTAATCATTCTTTTCCTATGAAAAGGAATTTTCGAAACCAAAATATATTATTAAAAAACTTTTTAAAAGCAAATTACCTATTTAAAAGTTCCATAACGCCGGCAAGATAAATACTTAAAATAGTTATAAAAGTTAAATAAATAACTTTTAAAACGAATTATAAAGTTCGAATATATCCTAAAAAAATAACGTTATTTATAAAACAGCTTTAGATTAAAAACATAAATAAAAATAAAGAATACTATTTTACAACGGCTTTATACGTAATAACACCGGCAGAAAACAAACTAATTACAATATAAATACGAATTAAGAAAATTTGGTATACCGTAATAATGGATTACGGAATTATATAGGGAAATTATATTACTTCAAAAATAATAAATAAATTACAATTATTATCATGAAATAAAAAAACTTTTACGGAATTGAAAATGCCGAAAGTTAAATATTTAATTACGATAAGGGATACGGTAAACGCAAAATTAATTACCTTGAAACATTCGTTAAAAAGAATTAATTTTAATATTATTTTAATGAAAAATTACGACATAATTTTCGGATTACTATAATTACAGAAGTACAATTTAATTACCGATTAAAAAATTAGCTAAATAGATTTCGTTTTACATTTTACCAATACGTAAAATATAAACGATATAGATTTTTAATATCTAATTAATAAGGTTAACGAATATAAATATAGAAATATAACAGAAACCTTACTACCTAAAAGGATAAAATAGGTAACAGATAAAAAGCATATTAAAAACGTACCTTATATTATTATAAACTTTAAAATAGAGTTTTAGTATATAAATAACGACCTGTTAATAAAACTTAAAAAGTTACAAATATAAATAATTAAAATATTATCAAACTATTATAAATAAAAACGATTATTTTAAAAAAAGGTTCAAAGAAAATTGTTACGTTATAACGAATAGAACTACGAAATAGTTTTAAAAAATCGTAGAATATTTTTTTTTTATATAATTTAGATTAAGTAAAAATGAAACTATTACACGATTATTTCGAAAACATGTCGAAAAAAGGTTATATATAATATTTTAAGTTATTAATAAAATACTTAATATTTTTAAATTTTTAAGAGAATAAGAAATTACGATTTATTATCAATTATAAATAACTTAATAACATTATTATTAAAATAAAACCTTATTACCTTTAATTATTAAGATAAAGAATCGTTTATACGGAATTAAATAATTTAAATTTTTAAACCTAAAAATATATATATATATATAATCAAATACGGATGAAATTAAGTGACGAATTAAAAATAGCTTTTAAGACCAAATACAAACTTTTTAAATATCTTATTATATCTTTTGAACTTACGAACGTACCGGCAACCTTTTAGTAAATAATTAACTATATATTATAAAAATATTGCGATAATTTCGTTACATATTACCTCGACGACATTTTAATTCCTTCAAAAATAAAAATAAATATATAAAAATATATTTATAAAGTTCTATAAGAGATAAAAAACGGTAAGTTCTTAGTAAACGCTGAAAGAAACACCAACTATATATAAAAGGTAAAATATTTAAGAGACGTTATTAGCCTTAAAAATATTGAAATAAATCCAAAAAGTTCGTAGGAGTTAAAAAATAAATATAGCGTATTAATGTGAAGAAATATAAACATTTTTTAGGTTCGTTGATTATTATAAAAGATTTATACGAAACTTTAGCAAAATAATTATGTTATTCATAAAATCTAGTAGAAAAACAATTTAAATAAATACTAAAAAAACAAAACGTTTTATAAAATACTACAAACGGTTTAATTAATAAATTAATATAATTATATATAACTTAAAGCGATTAATTAGGGTAAAAATTAAGGTTTCGAGTGGTACTTTAAAAGTAATAATTAAATATCGAAACGATTAAAAAAACAATCAACTTTTTATCTTCAATTTTGACAAATTATTCAAAGTCGAATAAAGTTACTTTATATAAAATAAAAAACTTTTATCAGTCGTTAATGGTTTTTAAAAAATTTAAATTTTATTTTAAAAGTAATAAAAACCAAATTGAAATATATATGGATTAAAAACATTAATTAAACAATAATTAAGGCCCGTAAAATATTTTTCTAAATTTAATTACGTTTTTATTTATTGTAAAACATTAAAGAAACGGCAAAACAAACGTATTTAATAAACGACCTAACTTGAAGGACTTTAAAGTTAAAATACAAGAAATAATTCTCGATATCATACCTAAAATATATTTATGATAATAACAATTTATAATGATTAAAAAGATTAAAGCTGCTATATACTAATGTATATAATAATATAATAATAACCTACTTAAAGAATAATATATAAACAAAATTGAAGTACTTAAAAAACCTTGAAAAGATTTAAAACGAAATATATATAAATATTAATTATATAAATTCCCAAAAATCTAAAAAGCTTAAAAGGTTTATAACGGATATAATACTTTTCTAAAATAAAATTAAGCTTATAAAAAATAGTACGATGATATAATACTGACGTTAAAGTAAAAATATAACGATATAAATTTTACGGAAAATTATAATTATTATTAATGGTAAAGCGATTATAAAATTTAATTATATAAATATATTACGATTATATTTTGTAATCGTTAATTAATTTACAAAATCTTCTTATCTTGACTTTATAACGAAAATATCAATATAAAACAAGTTAAATATATTCTAAATATCTGTAAGCTTTTAACGGAAATTATATTAAATAAAGATATAATTTTTATTTTAAAATTCTACGACAAGTTAATCACTTAAAATAATTTAAATTATGAATTATTTAACGTATGTAAGCCGCAAACAAATCTATAAACGGCAAATATTAATTAAACGTCAAACGGATATTTAGAATACTACATTAATTACGAACAAAATAACGAAATCAAAAATTATTAATATATAGTTAACGTATAATACAGCTATTATAAAAACATTAATATAACGTCAATAATTACCAATGTTAATTTTATATTAAAAATCTACAAATATTTATACAAGAAAATAATTGATATTAAAATAATTATATTTCGAAATAAAAAGAAAATTTAAATTCGGACGTAATTAAATAAATAGATTTTATAACTAAAAAAGCTTAAAATTTAATTTTCTGAAAAAAGAAAAATAGTTTCTTTAATACCGAAGTTCTTTAAGTTAAATAATTTAATAAATAACTTAACTTTAAATATATTAATATATATAAAATTATTAGAAGAGATTTTAAAAAATGATTATAAATTAAAATTATTATTCAAAATTAAACTTTATCTAATTTTTTATACTTCTTTTTTCGACTTAATAACGAATATAATTAAAGTTAATATAAAACCGGCAAAGAAAATTATAAGAAATATATTAATTTATAAAACGAAAAATTTTAACATCCGGTAATAAAACGGATTTATTTAATACTTAATTAAAAAAATATTTACCTAAATTTCGAAAATACTTAAAAGCCTGCCAAAAATCTTACGAACGTTTAACATTTCCTAAAAAGGTTTATTAATAACGCCGGAATCGTTAAAATTAAAATCTTAATTTACGTTAACTAATAATACTTAATTCGTTCTTATAAGGGCAAATTAATTAATAAGAAAAATAACTTACGTAAATACGGTTATTTCGAGGTTTAATTATTTTTAGTTCCGCTTTAAACGCTTAGATTTTTCAATCGTTTTCGTATCTTAAATTTCTTAATGTAATATCTCGATCTTATAATAAAGTAAAACGTTTCGTTATTTTTAAAAACAATTAAGCTTATTTACAGTCGAACAGAAAATTTTTCGCCTTTATTGCTTTTCGTATTTTAACCGTTTTTTTATTTAAAAGTTTTTAATATTTAAATATTAAAAACTAAAAAGGTTATAAAAATTACTATAATTAATAACGTTCCACATAAGCACGTACAACACACAAGCACGCGTAACACTTTTTTAGATATTCTAACTACACATCTTTAATTGCCCATATCTTAATACTAACATTATAAAACGCCTTATAAAAAAAGCAAAAATAAACATAGCTATTTAGGCTAGAAAGCGAAACCCGAAAGTTAATTATAAAAAATTTAGTTCTATTTATAAAGTCACATTTTTGACCTTAACATACCATGCTACCGATAAACGTACCCGAACCCATTTTACTCATTTTTTCGCAAAAATTAACGCCGACCGAAAAATATCGATTTTCGACCAAATGCTGAACTTAAATATACGAACGTTTTTTATCCGGCTTTAATACGTTAAAAATATAGCTAATATATTAATAATTTAAAACGTTATAAAATACGTTAAAATTAATTAAGCTTTAAATTTTATTAATTAACAAAAAAGATTTTAAACGTATTTAAATCGGAAAATTAATTATTAACCGATTTTAACCGAAAATCTAAAAGTATTCCGTAAATAACTCGAACTAATTAAGGTTATGATTCCGAAATACGGTATTATGAAAAAGTATTTATAACTTTAATAAAAATAAAATTTTAAAAAAAAAGTTTTAATACCGAGCATAATAATTATTAGTATCGAAAAACGTAAAAAACTTAAATAAACGTTATAAAAAATAGAAATAAATTATAATTATTCAAATTACAAAGTTTTAAAATTAAGTTATATAATTATATATTATTAGAACGAATCAAAAGTATTTTAAATTTTGATACTAAGATAATTTATTATTAGTAATAAAAAGATTATATGATATAATAATAATTAAATAATAAATAAATAAAGTTTTAAATAAATTTAATATTCTAATAAATATATTTAAAGGTATACAAAAAGTTCGAACCGTTTTTTTATCTTTAACGCTTTAAAAAATTATTATTTAAGAGATTTCGAAATATATTACGTTAATAATAACATTATTACGTTTTATATATCCGTATATTTGTCGTATTAATTTTAATCATTTAATATATCTTATTTTTTATTTTAAAACGCGCTTATTTACGTTATATCGATAACTTAATATAACGCCATTATACCTACATTACCAAAAATAATTTCCTTACCGGCTTTTACGAGACGTTTTAAATTATTATAACGTTTAATAATATTAAATTTAAATTTGTAAAAATCAAGCTTATTTTATTCGATTTTAATAACTTTGTTTCCGAATTAAAGATTCCTTTAGTTATATTTACGTTAACCGTTTTCCCGTTAATCTTTACCGGTTTCATTTTATCTTTCACGAAAACCCTTAAAAATATTCGGAAAATAACAAAACAAAAACGATATTTACAAAAAAGAAAATTTAAAAATTATTAAGGTAATTAGCTAACAAAAATATTTTAATCGGCTAATCTTAAAACAGAAGGTTATATATTATTACTATATAAAGCTACTTTTTTCTGGAAAAAAAAGGTGTAAATATACGAAACCTACCATATTTTAAGCAAACGTTACAAAATTAACAACAAACGTTTTTATAAAGAAAAATTATTTACTATACAAAAAAACAAGCATTTTTAGTCCTCCAGAAAAAAGGTAATAGCAAAATGCAACCAACAATAATTAAAAAAGGTCCTTACAAAAAGGTTAAAACTAAAAAACGGAAATATAGCGTCTACGGCAAGCCCGAAAATATTGCGCGTACTTATAAAGAAATTATAAATATATCTAACCCAAAAAAATTCCGATTAATTTAAATTAATGCCATATATTACTATTCAGTTATTTAAATTTATTGCTACAAAATGCCAAAAAGTGAGCGCGTGCTTATATGATGCGCGTGCTTATATAGCACGTTACAACCAAACTACTTTTCTAAATTAACATAAACTTTATAAATTTTATCTTTAAATTTATAGTAAACATAAGAAAAGTTAAAAAGTAAATTAAAACCAAAACGATTAGTTCGTTTTAATAAAAGTAAAGCGTTATTATATTTATAATCGAATTGTCGTTTTTCCGTTTAATTAAATATAACAGTTAAATTATAAAACAAAATAAAAATAAAAACCGTTATTTACTAAATAATATAATAAACAAATTAATTTTTAAAATCAGAAATCCTGGAAAGGAAAAAATCTTATTATAACTAAAAGATCTAATTTATTACCAAACTGTTGGAAAATATATAGTACATTTTTAATAAAAAGTCTTGATTTACGTAATTAACTTAAGAGATTTAGCGCTTTAAATTACTGAAAACAAGAATATAGCTTAAAGGGCTTAATAAATTTATAATTTTAAACCGCTTAAGCACTTTAAACCAGTATTTATATCTATATATTTATTATTTTTATAACTTAAATAATACCAGCTTATAACATAATTTAATTACTTAAATTATTTATAGTTATCTGCTATTACTAGACATAATTATCACCTTATTACTTATTTTCTACGATACTACTGCTAACATAAACAGTACGACTAGGTTTAATAGTTGCTTAAGCCTAATACCGTCATAATAATAGCACTTAATTTTGTATAAACTTTTTAACTTCAACTTTTTTAATTATATAAGCTACTTCTTCTTTATTAAAAAGAAATCTTTATATAACAAATAATACTATAACGAAATTACCAAATCGATCATTAACGAAAATAATTAAGCAAATTATTTTGGTAAAAACTTTAAAAATTTAAATTTAAATTGGATTTTTTTAAATAGTACGATATAAACTTCTATAATTAAACCGCTAGTAATAACTATTTAATAGTTTAAAAACTTAATAAAAGTTATTTTTCTATAAAAAAAGTATTAAAATTTAATTAATTTAATTAGTTAATATTTTAATCAGTTTAATTTGTTATTAGTTCAATATAAGATTAGTTAATTTTAGTTAATACATTAACTAAACCAACTAATTAATTCTATAACCCTGCCTACGGGTACCTATTACAAAGGCTACCTCAGACACTGCATCGAATATAGCGTTCGCTGAGATTTGCCCTTCAAGCCACTTAGTCATAATGTTTGTTCGATCTCAAGGATTTCCCAGAATAATGCCTCGTCTGTAAAATCCTGGCGCAAGTTAAAGGCAAAGCCTATAATGGCCATAACTCCATATTAATTGCAATTTTATAGTCCGAACAGGATATATGTTTAAGGGTTGGGCTTATATTAGATGTTATCCTGCAAATGTAATATATAAGAGACCTCTCTATATTATAAATAAAAAGGACCGCAGCCTTATAGCAGGGTTTGTATCACAGTGGACTTTAAAACTTACAGCCTGATTCCTATACCGGATTGCCCTTGTACTTTATTTTTAGTATATGTGATATTTATGCATATTGTCAAACAGCCTGAGACCACGAAATATGAGTATCTTCGTTGCAGCTTTATTCGTATATTAATGTTGATGATGATAATAGTTAACTGTTTTTTTAAAGTCTTAAGGAATTAATCCCTTATATAAATTAACTATTACCCCTGTTTCCTTTATTTATTAACGTAATAAACGGTTTAATTTTTCCGACCCTCTTTTACTATATCCGATATACCCCTTAATAAGGTTATTATAAACTTCGTTAACGTTTATTAGGTTAAAAGCTATTAATGAATAAGGTCCTTCAGAAACCGATTTAAATTATTTTTCATTAAGAACTTCTATATTATTCTATGTTTCGTCCGATATATTATAGTTTTTTTGCAAAATTCGTTTTCCTTTTTAATAAATTTTAATTATTAAATAATCTTTCTTTAAAACTTTACCAACCTTTCGTACGCGTTACTTATAAGCAATTTTATAAAATCGTTAGCTATTATATTGTTCGTTTTTCTTTTACTTAATTTATATTTTCTTTCGTAAATACTTTGATTTCAATTAATTATTATATATTTTAATATACTTTTATTTTATATTGAATTTTAAAACGTTTTTCATAAATAACTTAAGTATTTGCTTATGATTATAATTTACCGTAAAAAGGTGATCAATATTCAAAGATAGGTTTTCTTTATCCGTTTAGTCCAAAATTAATAATTTTATTTTAACTATATTCGTAATAATTATATTTGATTTATTTTCTTTTTCACTTTTCCGAATAATAGGATTATAAACTTTCCAAAGTTTTTCCGATCGATGAATTTATTAACGCATAAAACGTTATTTATATATATTATAACTTAAATATTTTCGTTACTTCCGTATCGAATTATAAGATTACGGATATAATATAAATATCGAATTATTTTATTTATAATTTTTTAAAAGGTTTAACGGTTTATAATTAAAATATAATAATTATAATATTATAAACGTAATACTAAAGCGTATGAATATAAGAGCGAATAAAACTAAGTTAAACTTTTTTTAATAGAATTTTGGTTATTTATTCGTTACCGTTTTTTCGAACAGAAGAAATTGGTTTTAATTTACAAATATATAAAGAATTCGTTTTAATATATCGATTTAATATTAAATTCTCATTATTTCAATATATGCTTTTTATAACAGTTAAATTAATTATTTGTGTTTTCGTTTTAAAATATAAATTCTTTAAAAAATATTTAAATTTTTTTTAGGTTAATAAATATTTTCATTACTTTTCTTTTATATCTTAATATTATATTATTTCCTAAAAATATTAATATATTACCTTTTATTATTATATAAAGTTTTTAAGAAACCTTACAAAAGCTTAGGTTTTTAAAGGTTTTTATAAACGTTTTTTGAAATAAAAAAGGTAACCTTTTTAAGCCGTATAAATTCTTTTTAAACTTTAATATTTTTTTTTCGTAAACTTTAAGGGTATTTTTATACCAACCTTTTTATTTAAATCTTTATAAATAAAAATATTAAATATATTTCCTTACGCAAACTTTAAATCGAATATAATAATTATTATAAAAATCGACCGTAATATTATTTTTATTCACGTTATTATTTTTAAAAGTAAATTTCTAGCGTTTTATTAGTTTTTATATATTATTAATTTAACTTTATATTTTTAAAATATTATATGTTTATTAAATTTATAAATTAAATTTATTTATAATAGAATATTTATTAATAATTAATTAATATCGTAATTATTTTTTCTTAATTTAAAAAAACTATATTTTCGAAAATAATTCTTTTATATTACGTAAAATTATTGTTTTATTAAGTAACATAATAATTTACGTACGTTTTTAAATTTTTAATAAGTTTTTTTAATAACTAAAACTTTTTTTAATAGCGAATATTTATATTTAAAAGTTAATAACTTTATAACTATAAAAGTTATAAGGTTAAATAACGTCAAGCCTTATTTTCTAGGCTGAACCAAATATATAAAAAATTATTATACGATATAATTTATACGATAAATATTATATCTAATATTTTCAAATACGATAATTAATTAATAATTTTACGATTAGGATAAATTAATACCTTAGTCCTATAAAGCTTTATTTTGAAGCCGACTGCTGGGCTCTCGTAAGCACGTAATTTCTTAACTGATGTCGGCTTAGGCGGTTTATATGCGTAGTTGTCGATAAGCTTCGACCCTGGTAAACCTTATGCCCGCTGGTTGGTTCGGCAGAATTAGATAATATAACTTAAAAAATATTAAATTTTGCGCGGTAAACTTTAAGAATAAATTTTAAATACAAACCTTAAAGGCAAACTTTACGGCAAACTTTAATTGCGTATAAAAAGCTGGCATCTTTCCGAACTCTCGCCAATCTTAATCGTTCCTACAGTATTTTCTCGAGTTACCCAAAATACTATGCTACGCAAGTCCGGATATACGATACCGGTAGTCCATAGCCGCAGGACTACCACTAAAACCGTCTTATTAACGGTACAAAATTACCAAAAAATTACCGGACGAACTAAGATTATCGACATGACTATCGATCCAAAAAATCTTTCCCAAAATGATCGACTTCGACTTTTAATCTTCGGATACGATTTGATTTACGGGAATAACGGTAATCGATCTTTGCAAGAGCGTATGCCGGAAAGTATAACATAATTATAAAGGTTATAAAACTTTTTTTTTTTCAAAATTTAAAATTTATTTTTATATCGTAAAATCTTTTTATCTTTTTTTAACCTGTTGATTAAGTTTTTTAACCGTTAAACCGATATAATTAACGTACGGAATTCTTTTTCTTAATTTAAATAATTATAAAAGATAATTTTAATTTATATTTTTAAAATTTATTTATATTCTATAATAATTTCGGTTTAAAGGTTTTTATTTTTGGATTAATATTTATTTAAAAAAACGTTAATTTTATTTTTACTTCTAATTTTTAATTTTAAATCATTTTCTTTAAAAGTTATTTTATTAATTATTAATATTTTAAATAATTCTATTTTTATAATTAGGTTTTTAAAGTTTTTAATTATTTCTTTCCAACGTTTTAACGTATTTTTTATTAAAAAATTCCGTTTTATTAAAAGTCACGTTTTTTATTAGAATTATTTTCTTAAGTTTTAAAATTTATAGCTTTTATGTATTTATAAAGTTATATTTTATAAAATATCCGATATATATTTCGAGCTTTAGTTTTTATAATTTATTAAATTTATAATTCGGGTTAAGCTTTAATACGTAATATTTATAACCGTAAGCTTTAAAATAAATAAATTAAAATAGTTTAAAACTTAATATTTTATTTCTTTTAATTAAATACATATATATAACATTATATAACATTTTTTACTTGAAAATTATAATTAAGATTTTATTATAAAAATAAGTAATATAATTAACGGGCTTGTTTTATATATTATATAGTAATTTCGATTTAATTTTCATAGTGCGTATTCTTTTTATTATTATATTTTCCGGACGTTTTATATTTTATTTTAAACGTAAATATATAAAAAAAAAAAGTTTAATAAAATGCTTTTTAAGCGTAACTCTTTTATAAACGACTTACGAACGAATTTTATCTTTTTAATATGAATTTATATTCTTTTGTTTGTTATTACGTAAAAATATACAATCATTTAATATAAAGTTTCATAAAAAATCGTTAATACTCGTTTATATTTAGGAGCTTTTTTTCGAAAGGTCTTATTAATTTAAATATATTTATAAAAAAAACCTTATTAATTTAGAATCTAAGTTTTTCCGTAAAAATATTTCCTTTATTCTCGTTAAATCATAAGCCGGATATTGGCCATTTTAAAACCTTTTAATAATAATCCGCGGTAATAATTACATTTAAATTTTAAAAGTTTTAATTCGTAATAATTTATTTTTAAACATTATAATATTTCCGCTTTTAAAGTTTAAGCTTTTACTTAATTTATTACTTTACTTACCTTTTTAATTATCGAAAAAGCGGCCCTTATATAGTTTTTGTTTTTAATTATACGCTAACTTTCCTTTTTTTTTTTTAAAAATATATAACTTTTTATAAATATTTTGATATCTTATATTATTATTAAAAGTATTTTAATAATAGTTTTTTTATTAAAAAGATTTATACGAAACCATATTATATTAAAAACCCCGATAATAAATTATTTTTCTTAATATTAAACTTTTTTTATATAATCTTTTATATATATCGTAATATCTTTATATTTTAAAATCATTATTTTAGGAGTAATTTTTAAAAAAAAATTTTTCGATATTTTTATAGATTTTTTAAATCTAAAATCATATAATTTTTTAATAAATATTTACTTAATCTATTAAATATTTTATAAAATATATTATTTATAAAGTTTTTAAAAAATTATTGTTTTATTTATTTATCCTTACTAATTTTAACTTATTATAAATTCGAAATTTCAAAGTTCTTTTTAATTATTTTAAATTTTTTACGAAATTTAATATTAATAATTCTTTATATGAAATATATTTTTTAAATTGTTTATAATTTTTAAAAAAATATTAATTATATATTTATAAGTTAATATATTATATCCGTCCTTTTTATACGTTCGGTAACCTTTTTTTCTAAAAAAAAGTTATAATTTTTAATTTAAAAATTAAATTTTATCCGTCTACGTAATATTTTTAAAACCGAAATTTTGTTAATAAGTTAAATATTTTTCATAATAAAATTTTTATTTTCGAAAATTATAACGTAAATATTTTTTATTATAATTTTATCGTATAAATCTAAATTTTTTTCGACCACAACAATATTTTTATTAATGTACGTAATTTCTGATAATAATTAAAAAATAATATTTTAGTTTTATTTTTAAATATATTTAATTTTAATTAATTTATATATTAGATTTTTAATCATGTTATTACGTTTATAAAATTCCTTATCTATTATAAATCGATTAATTGAAAATATTCTCTTTTATAATATTCATTATAATTATATTTTATTTTTTAAATTAACTTATTTCTTTAAATAAAAATCGATATTTAACTTTCGTAAATTTTATAATTTTATTTATATTCATGCCGACGTATTATTTTAAATTATTAATTTATTTATATATTAATTTATTAATTTTTACATAAAATAAATATAACTTTCGATAAAATTATACATTGTTCATTTTACGGTAACGAAACGTTTTTAATAAATATTATAACCTTATTTTTTAAATTAATATATTTAAAAAAGATTTATATTTCGTTATATCGTTTCTTTTTAAAAAAATTTATTTTATAAATTTACGTTTTTATTAACGTTTTTAAACGATAAATAATTAAATTTAAATAATAATATTTTTTTCGATTCGGAATCGAATAATTTAATAATATTTTTAAATATATAGTTGAAAGAAGCTTTATTATATATTTTATTGCTTTAATTATTCTAATTTCGGATTTATAATTATTCTTTAATTATTATTTATCGTTATCCGTTTTAATTAATTATTTAACATTTAATTTTTAATAATAATAAAGAATTAAAAATCAATACAATAAATTTAAATAAATTTATAATCTAAATTTATGATTATTAAATAATTTAAAACTATAAAATATAAATATTTTCGTTATAACTTTATTTATATATTAATATTAGCAATAATAATAATTAATAATTTTTAATGTCTTAAGGAATTAATCCTTTATATAAATTAGCTGTCACCCTTATTTCCTCCACCCACTAGCGCGACAGACGGTCCGATTCCCTCCGACCTCACTCCACTATATCCGACACATATCGAGACAAGAGATCGGCTTCTTCTTGATTTTAAGCAGTGCATCCCATCACATCTTCGCATGTCACAAGCATAATGAACAGCGCCACCCGTGAACAGAATCCGAGACCGAACAAAAAGGGGTGGGGGTGTATGTATATTAACTCACCAATACATCTGCAACACTGGGTACATCCACCCCTCTTATAATATACGTTTTATCGGCCCATATTAGAATGTCATATATGAATTTACCACAGAAATAAGGGTACGTGTGAGTCCCCCTATTACACCTTCTCTGTGGTTAGCACTCTTTTGCTTGCGCATTGCGAAGCAGTCATGTCTTTCTTTCAATACAAGATCCCTATAGCTTGATATATAGCTTCCATTTAATCATATAGTGAACCATTTCCATTACCACTGCTTACCCAAGTTAGCCAGTGGCTTAGAGACAGTTATTGAACGAAATGCCAGATCTATCCTCTATCCCACCCGAGCCGCTTGATGCTCTTTTCGCCAAACCCGCTTTCCCTGCTCCAAATGGTATCGTCTCCAACCTCGATAATCCAAGTAACAACAACGTCTTGGGCGTCAGTATCGCGATTACTTGCCTTATTCTAGCGACACTATGTGTTTTCATAAAGGCTGTCTCGAGATTAATGTGCATGAAGGAGATCCAGATTAAAGATTATACGCGTTCATGTTTTTTATTCACGTTATATCTTTCAGTATATTTCCCAAGTTAAAGCTGCTGATTAAGTACTATAGACCTCAGTATCATTGCATATGTATGTTACGACCAGGTCTTCCGCTACCCAGTCTCGCACTTACATTCGAATATTAGGCATTCTACGTTCCTTACATTTGGGCTTTCCTCGAGCTATGCCGAACCATCGGTTTCTTCGTCCGCCAGTGGGATATCCGAGCACTAGATCTGGTGTACTTTGCCTATGTTAGTTGGGTTTGAAAGCCATCTTAACTTGGTATCTAATTTCGTCATAAAGGTAATGCATGTTCTTAAAACTTTTTACGGTTTCATAATGCCCTTCGCCAAAACCGCCATTCTGCTCGAATAGAAGCGCATATTTGCTCCTTATCGCAGCCGGAATATATTGTTCTGGTTTTCTCACGCGATTATGATTGTCAACATCTTGTATTATACGTCCGCAATCATAGCCCTGAATTTAGCGTACATACCACTAAAGAAACTCTGGTACTTCTGGCTTCCTGGTAAATGCATTGATCGGCGAGCCCTCGACATATGCACCTCTTCTTTCAATTTCGCATCGGACCTTTTCATGTTAGCCCTTCCTTAGAGATCGATCTGGCAACTAAATATGCCGAAGAAAAGGATGATTAATGTTTCGCTTATCTTTTCAGTTGGAATTCTGTACGACCTTCCCCCCCCTCTTTTATATGTATCATTCCTATATACTTTTTGTGTATTCCAATTGTTGTTAATGTAAAGTTTCCATAATAGGGCTTTGATCGCGGCCGCTGGTCGTATGTATATAACTATTATAACGGATTACGATGGCGAAAGGACATATAACATTACCGTAATTGCCTTGTTCGGGATTATGGAAATAACTGGTGCACTTTTCATATTTTGCATACCCGCCATGCCAAAAGTCTTTGTTAATTTAAAACAATTTACCACGCTCGATTTTTTTTTTCCGGTTATGGATAAGCTTTTCCCGAGCCGTTCGCGTGCCTACGCGAAACGGCGTATCCTAATAGCATCGAACAACTATAAGCCCGGAATCTTTTAAAACGTACGAAAGGATCGATGAAAACGGCACGATACCCCTTATGGGTTTAGAGCAGCCTATGCCCCGAAAACCAGTAACATACGCCTCTTCATACCGGAGCAACGATAGTTATTAAGGAAACGGAATACTTCGTACTATGGAATTTTCATGCACAGAATCCTCTTCGCCGTAGGATCCAAAGTCCACATATATGTATCGGCAGCATCCGTAGATGGAAGGTGGCAATTCTGGACACTAAAAGTTTAGAAAAAAAAAACTATTTACGCGTAACACCGAGCTAGTGGATGTCTAAGACAATACGGAGGATTATTGGAAACGTGGTATTGGGTTAAATCGTCGCGTCTGATACATTTGAGTTTTTTTCGGATGCATAATTTGAGGAATACTGAACGAACGCTCTAAGGGCGGTTCTTACGTTACGTACTATCGCCAGTGTTATCTTTAGAACCAATCGTAAACCGAGATCTTCTATCGTAATTTGGGTAGTTGTTTGAGCCTGCTGTGTTGCCGAAGCAGTCGTATACCGCTATATTGGGCTTTCGTCAGAAATGCATGGTAATTCTCTGCTTCCTTTGTTGGTAACACGGCAGGAATCAATTCTATAGATGCCGTCTAGAGAGGCTGTGACATCTGCTCAGCCTGCATGATACCAACTTCAATGGTTAAATTCTTGCCACGTACATGCATGTATGAGCAATTTCCCAAATCAATATCACACCGCCTTTGATTTACAAGACTTTTCTTTGACCTACAGCCTTGTTTGGTAACAAATAAGGGTGAAAACAGAGTTTTCTGTGAAGGGTACTCCCATTTCGAATCAGAGTGTCGGGGCCCCACTTAACCTTGGACCCCACCTAATGCATAGACCTAGCAATGCATAAGGATTTCCACCAAAACCCGCGATATACAAAAGCTAATAATAAAATAACGAAAAAAGATAAAATAAAACGGCTTTCGAATTTATAAAAAGCTTTATTTTGTTTATACGTATAAAGTATTTATATGATATAATTAAGAAATCTGAAAGAAATTTTTAAGCAAAATAAAAAAAGAAATACGGTAATAATAAATAAAATATAAAAATTAAAAGTTTAAGTTAACGAAACTTTTTATAATTATATTTATAAATAAAAGTACATAAATATGTTATTGGAATATAATTAAAGTTATTATAGTTTATAAATTTATATATTTTAATATTTATTTAAAGTAATTAAATATTTAATTTTTATTATTTAATTTTCATATAATACGAATTATAAATATAAAAAATACTGTATAAAAAAGTTTTATTTATATTACGTTTAATTAAAAGGAAATTATAAATAATTGCCTTATTTTATTATATATTAATATGTTTAGATTTGGAGATATATTTTATATTATTAAAATTGTTTTATTTTATTATTTATTAAATTTGATAAATATGACGGATTTATATATTTACTTATTTTGGTTTGTATTTAATTCTCCGTTTTAATATTTATATTAATACTTTAAAATTAATTTTTAAATTTCAAATTTTTAAGGTTTTATTAAAATAATTTTAAAAAATTACTAAATATTAATTATAATTTAAATTACGGTCTAATTTTATTACCGGCGTTAATTTACTATTAATTTATTTATATTTATAGAATTTTTTAAGGAATTCTAAGTTAAATTTAAAATATATAATAATTATAAATTTAAATATGAAATATATAAAATTAGCCTTATATTAATATATAAAAACGCGGTAAAATTCTTTTTAATTTAATATTATATTCCTTATATCAAAGCGTATAACTTTTTAAAATTTCTGTTAAATTCATATTTAAATTAATATATTAAAAATTAAAGTATTTTTATAATATATAATAATATAACCTTAAAGTAATTAAAATTTAAAGCGTTTATAATATTAAACGATTCATGAACTTAAAGTCCAGTTATTATACTATAGAATTAAAATAAATATTTTTTAAAATTTTGTAATATTAATATTTTAATAAATTTTTAAAATTATGTAAATT